>VDFB02358134.1:1306773-1379704 GCA_007258455.2 Sequoia sempervirens | reverse complement strand
TTTTTTTTTCTGCTGCAACAATTTTTTCATCATCAACACCTACACACAAATCAGTATTGACAAATTCCTGGAAATCAATTAATTCTATTTGTACATCTTTCTCAACTATTTCTCCTTCACCCTCTTCTTCTTCTATGTCAGAAAAATTCATCATACCTTGTTGTATTTCAGCTTGGAATATGTTATTGCTGCACCTTACAATCTCTCTTTCCTCACTTCCTTTTACCATTTCACCCTCACAAAAATCAGCTTCGTTAGAAACATTGATTTTTTTTGATAAATCAACAATTACCTCTATTTCCTTCTCCTTTCTTGTTGCTGCAAATTTTCCTCCTTCAAAGAGGCATGTATTAGCTGCAACCTCTTTAATTTCATCATCTTCTTCTATAATTTCTTATTGAAATAATTTTTCTATTTCTCTTATCTCCTCTTTCAACAAAAGACTATCTTCTTCTTCATTCCCTTGATCAAATCTAGGACTATCAAAATCCGTTTTTGGAATTTCCATAATTTCATCCATAGCTTCATCTACTTCTTTTGCATGTAAATTTTCACTAAAAAAATTAATAGATACCTCTTTTTCTGCTACGATATCCTTCTCCTTTTCACCATTTTCTTTGCCTTTGCTAGTTCCTGCAAACAATGCATCTTCAGATAAAATAAAATCATTAAAATTACCATTAAATTTATGATTTGCAGTGACTATTTTCTCTTCTTTCTTTCTTCATCCTTCTTTTATTTTTCTTTTCTTTTTGCTGTCCTCTTTCAACAAAACATTCTTCTTTCCAAATCTCTCTTCTTGTATTCCCACTTTCTCCTTAATCAACTTTTCCAATACATCTACTTGAGCTTGGAGCTTTTCAAATTCTTTATGGTAATTCTTATTTTCCACTTCTTCCCAATAATTTTCCCAAAATAAAATTCTTACAGGCCTCCTCATGACCCATCCCATCCTCTTTGGTATAGATTGCCTCACGTTTGGCGATCTGTCTACACATAAATCACACACACCACAAGTCCTGGTGCAAACTGCCTCACATTCAACGCTCTGCCTGCACACTCAGGAACTGCTACTTTGATACCACTGAAGCAGGAAGGGGGGTGACACAAAACCCGCTTTGCTGATTTAATTTCAACACAAACACAAATTCTCAATTCACTGTGAATTTCAACACAAGTATAAAAGAAACTGCAATATGCAACTTGCATTAAAATGGAAAATTTGCAATTACAAAATAATAAAGTCTCATTGAGACTATGGGTGCCACATATGCCCCTTACAACATCATAGAATTCATTACAAAAATCTGCAACATTCCATGGAATTTATGTGCTTCTCAAGCACTACAACCAACCTACATGCACACTCTGTCACTCTTCAACAATGGCTACAAATAAATTATTGAAGTCTTCACACTTTGCTGCAATTTTTCCTTAGAGAATATCCATACCCAAATTATGAGTATCCTCAACTTTGAAAAACTAACTTCAAATTGTAAAATGAATTATCTTTTATTACAAACTTTCCAAATCTGCTGGAATGAAATGAAATTCAATTTCATTTCCATTTCAAACTCAAAAATCATCTTTCCCAAAAATCCAAGGAGATAATTTTTAAATTGAAATTCAAAGAAATTAAAAATAAAACTTCTCACTTGTGCAAGCAACCAGTCTCACACACACTTTACTGGCAGTTTCCAAAATTGAACTCACTCATCAAAGTTGCCAATTTGATTAGATGGGCACCCACTTTGATAGTCCCTATTTTTTAGGGATTTGTAGAAGTTGAGATTTTATTTTAAATTAAAATCTTAAAAATCTCCTTTAACTTGCAAAAATCCAAATTTTAAATTTTTGCACTTCCATTTCCTTTGCAACACCTGCTTTTTCAGGCATAATCATTCAACATGAATTGTTAATGCAATTTAATTTAAAATTACATTATTACATTAATTAAAAAATATTTGTGGCAACCATTTATTGAAAACCAAACAAAATTAAAAAAAATATATATTTTTGTTGATGCAAGATTGCACGAGCCCATGGATGTTCCTGCATCAGGTGTTGGGTCCATACCAATCAATAGTGTACAAACATACACAATAACTATCTCAAGAATGCATCACATATACGTAAGGTGACTAGCTCATACACATCACAAGTGCATCAATGAGTGGCTCATACACACATCACAAGTATAATAGTGATTGGTTCATATGCATATCACAAGTACAATAATGACTAGCTCATACACACATCACAAATACAATAGTGACTAGCTCATATGTATATCACAAGTACAATAGTGACTAGCTCATATCCTCATCATATAGACCATATTGTTTAGCTCCAACATACATCATATATATATCAAATGTGAACCTTCCACACATAGATTACATGTTTACATAAAAAAGAGACTACTAAAGTGGAAATAAATGCAACCTACTACATGAGTCATCCTAATACATGATTCATAATCACATAAGACCATAAGTGGGTCTATCTTGGAAAAGGAATGTTGATGCATACCATACTACACCATGGGTCTCATCCTTTTCCTAATTAGCCACCATCTGTGATGATAATCAAGAAAACCATTCTACTTGATATCATCACTATAAAGAGAACCAATAAGAAGGTACATAAAACTTGAGACCTTTTACACAATAAGTGAATATCATATACATAATGAATGACTAATAAATACACAATGGATGAATAACACTTGTTCATAGTGTATTTTAGATAGAAAATGAATATTGGTGCATTACAACTACACTGTGAGTCCATACTTTTAGTTGGTTTTCTGCAATGTTAGGCAACTAGGAAGAGGATTCGATACATCCCATACTATACCATGGTTTTTTCCTCAACCAAAATGTTTCCACAAGTAGTGAACATACCATAGCTTACTAGATTCTAACTTCAATCTTCTTTAGCCCATCAATGACTAGTTTGTCAACCCAAGAAGAAGTAGATTCTGTTAAATACCACTTTATGACCTTAGTGATATTTTCATCTATATTCTTCACAACTTGCATAAAACTTGGCATCAATCACCCACATGCTATAGGTGACTTTAAGTGAACACTCCCCATACAATAGTTAGCTTTGGTTACCATTAACCACATGATAGGGAAAATACTCATACAACCATTACCATATCATAAGTATGGTAACCCTTAGCAACCTTCACCTTCATGAAGCAGGTGAATTTTAGCTCATCCCTAATAGTATCTTGAACATTGATTATTGGAACAATGCAATGATTTCTTATCGCTGCTCAAATATCTTGGAGGTTCACACTTCGATCATTATTATCTCAAAACTTGTGCAACAAGATTCACATGTATTGGAGTATATCACAATCAACATATTTAGGAGCCTATACATAGAATCCTCTAAATCTATATTAGAATTTCACAACACATAAAGATTGCATTGATCCAACACAAGATGGACTTTACTTCAAAAATATCAACTATAAGGTAGTCAAATCCAATCATTTCATTCTGCTTACTATTCAAAATCATATTATGTATTAAAGAAAAATTGTTAGGTTTCCTTAACTCCTTTATAACCATCAAACACTTATTCAACCTTAAACTAAAGCATACCAAAGAGGGAAGGTCATATAAGTTAGGAACAACCCCAAACCTTGGAATTATCCCCCTAAACCCTCCCATATGGAATTGAGGTCATAGGAGCATCCTTTTCCAAAGGACTGCCTACATACATGCTTCCAAATGATATCAAAGTCACACATAGTTCTCCTTACAAGGTCTCTCAAAGGATGTATAAGCAATATTTCCAAATTTAGTAAACCTATATTGTGGCACTTCCATCCACTTATTGAAAAATCTCAAATTAATTTACCTCACCATAGTACTTATCTCTAATTCAATGTGAGTATCCCAAAACCCTTTACAATTACCTATCAAGGATATCATGCCACATTTGCTACCTTGATGATAATACCACATAGTTTATAACATAAGATTTCATATAGGATTAGAACATGATAAAACATATGCAAATAGTTTTCCAAACTAGCTAGTGTAAGCCAAAAGAATAAAGATAAAAAAGAAAAAAAGGGAAAAAGTTAGTACTTGATGATGAGGGCATGGATAGAACAAATGAATATCTCCTCCCTAAATTTGAGGAATATAGTCAAGATAGCATTGTTTTGGAGGATGAAGAAGAGGAAATCAATGTTGAGGAGGGGAAGGATAATAGTGTGGAGGAGGAAATTTTTGAGGAAAAGAATGATGAGGATTCAAAGGATCTTAAATGGGAGGAGGAATTTGGTAAGGAAAACCTTAATGAGGAGTTAGAGGAAATGAAAAATGAAGAAGGAATGTGAAACAACCTTTACCATAATATGGAAGAGAAACTAAAGTAAAGGTGTAGTTTCTCCCTGAAAGTTGAGCTCGAAGGAGATGAAGATAACATAACGAATGGAATTGCTGCCTTAGAGGGAGTTATTGGCAATATAACTAATATTGTGGAGAGGATCATGCAACATGTAATTTTAAAAACTGTGACAAGTAAGTCAAAGATAAGGAAAATTAACAGGAAAATTGGGAAATAGAAAGAGGAGTTGACTCAAAGGACCTTGGTTTCTAACTATGTTAACACTAAGAACTGGAGAGAGGTGATGGACTTGCTGAAGATAAACAAGGAATTCATTACTTCTTCTAAAAACTAATGGTTTCAATTTTGTAGCCTTTATTATTTCATCATTGTTTAGGCCTATATTCATGCTTCTGCTTCTTTTTGTTTGTTTATTTGAGGTTTGCATGCCTCCTTTTCATGGTTTCTAGTTGGTTGGCCTAGTTGGCCTTATTTTTTCTTGTTTTTTTTAAACTCTTAGGTTTAGGGGCCCTTCCCTTGGTTTTAATATCAAAAAAACATATACAATATGATTTGGTAATCTTCGATATCACATGTGTAAATTGGTTCTAGATATTTTGAACCACTAAATTATACTAGTGAGAGACCACTTAGCATTCATATATGAGGATAACATGATAGAATAAATATCTCAATTATGATACATTTACTAACAATAAGAGTAGTAATACTCAAGATCTATTCACAATGTGACAATACTATGAATCTCTAATATGGCTCCAAATGATATTCGACTAATATGATCAAGAGTTATGATCCTATTAATTTTTTACATCAATCTCCATTAAAACATGGAATTCTTGAATAAGGTCATAAAAATTATTTAAACTTCAAAACACATAACATAATAGTTATAAACTTGATCCAAGAAAAGTGATACTTAATTTGAATCTAGATGGTTGACAATGATATATTCATTGGGTGAACATCCAAATATATATATCCAATAAAAAATATATTATTGATCTCTTAATAGCCTTTATTATCTATTGAAATCTATTACTATGAAATAGTCTTAGTTCACAAAATATTTAAAGTTCACCCTAGCCACTTATATAACTAAATATGAAATTATTGAATCATTGATAAGCAATAAGATATCAAGTTATGTTATATAATATTATTGCAAATGGATTTATCTCTTAATCTTTACAAAACCATTGAAATAAATGATAGTTTCTTGCTTTTTAATCATGCAACAATTTGGTACAAGTAAATTTTTAGTTGCATTATTGAAGTTCTTATCAGCTACATTATTAAGTGTTTGTATGCCAAATATTGTATTAGGTGTATTTTATTCTTGGATCATATTATAAGGTGTTCTTATCATTAGAAATTCAACCTAGACTTCATTTCCATCTTGTTTCACTTGGAGTCTCACACATAGAGGTATAATGAACTCAAGGTAAGATCCTATTTTGTCTCCCACCCTTGTCTACTCAAAATTCTGCACACACGGACATTCATATAATCCTTTCTTGGCTATAAAAAATTAATTGCTTATGAACTTTTCATAATCCCAACTTTCACATATCAAGTATTCTAGCACTTGAGATCTTGAGCACTGTACTAGATATTAATACCTCTAGATCTTGATTTGCCAAATACTTATAAAGAATGGTTTTTATTTCATTTAATATCATTCTATATCGTGGCCTATATACATAAGAACAATGTTACAAAAATTTGCATCATTTTTGGAATTTGGTAATAAAATTACATCATAATTAAGAATAAAAAAATATAATATTCAATTTATTGATTATCCATCTTTTCACACATAAGCATAAATCACCTTGAATTAACAACTTTTAACTACAACAATGGATAATTCACAATTTCTTATGCTTAGTTGACCATCAAAGAGTATCATTTAATTTGAAGTTCAATAATAAAGAATCATAGCCATATTCTAAAAATGGAATAGCAACTCATCATATATCAACTAAAATACTTAATTATTAATAGCAAACATATTCCAAACAGATTTTAGAATATATCCTTAAATAATATATTAACAAACTATTTATTTTGTTTAAACTCACACTTCTCATATTTATTTTGACATGATCTAAATTGCAACTTAAGCCAACATTCAAGATAGAATTTTTCCATTGAAAAAATGATTCAGTTAAGACATCATATTTAGAATGAGAAATATCATCCCAAAGCGTACTTAAGGATAACAACTTCAAATTTCCCGTGCCCACTATAACATTTATCTTATGGTTACAAAACATAGAAGATATAAAATGAATCGGTGACTACCCAATAATCCCTTTTAACTTTTCCACAACCCAAATTTTATAGTTCAACTTGGGTTTATTTGACATGTCACTTATAATCTACTATTAACATTAAAATTCACAAGTCAAACTTTGCTATAGTGTTGGAGAAAAAAGTATGAAGTTTCAGCCAGAAACATTAAAGAGAAACCCTTGAGAAAATATTAAGCACAGGAAGAAAGAAATAACTCATCTATAACTGCTGCGTGGTTGTCCCTACCCCTGTCTTGGTGAACAAGAGCTCTCGTTTCTTCTCCTCACGTCCTGACTTCTTGCCCATCTCCTACATGCCTTACTCTGGCTGTTCAAGTCAAATCTACTTATATCCTCTCCTAGAAGTTGCGCCTTAGCTTCAGACGCCCTTCCCATGTGCCTCGTTGTTCTTTTCACTATAGCACAATTTTCCCTCTCTCTGCCAAAATGCCTCTAAAAACCATCTTAACTCGATGCCTCTGTCCACACCTTCCCTTTGCCTTTTCTCCCACACGATTCGAATCCCTCACCTCATGCCATTGTCCACCTTCCTTTTCCTCACATTCCTATGTCGTCTCTTTTCCTTCTTCCATCGCTCTTCAAACTTTCTCCCCTCCAAAATTCGTCATAGCCAAAAACGTCATATTCATGCCCTTCCACGCCTTTCTCCCACTATCTCCTTTCGAACCAGACTTTTAACATGCTTTAGAGGAGAGGATCGAACATCTCTCATCTCTGTATACCCACACCTTGCGCCCAACAAAGTTCCTCCATCCTTTCTATTTCAACGGACAACCATCACCCGACCACAAGCTCTCACCTTGGCGCAAGAATGGAGGATGCTGAGAAGGGTCACGAGGTATAAAATTTGCGCTGGTGTACAACCTTTTCTACAGATCCGATTCATGCCTATCCTCTCCTTCGTTTATCGTTTCCACGTTTTTCTTTCCAAACACCCATGAATATTTGCAGACAAGGCAGTCATGAGGATTTAATAGCACTTTTTAGCATCATTTTTCTCTCCACATGACCTAAAGTCTTTGCGTCTAGAAGAGGGAGGCAATACCTTATTAATAGTACAATCCTGCGCCCCTCTCCTCTTTAATGATAACTGTCTCCTGTATTAATTATTTCTTCCTTGTGTAGCCTCCAGTTTGTTCAGACAAACTTTTCTCCTTACTCCCTGTAAACTACCTCCCTAGTCGTCTTCCTTTGAATAAGTCTAATATTATTTATTCATTTTTTTCCTCTACAATCATTCACTATGGAAGGGCGTGACGTGGGCGTGTGGCACTTTTTCCTTGCAATTCAATCTGAAAGTAATCAACCAAGATATAATCCAAATGCTATTCATAAGTGAGAAAATTTTGAACTAAATAATGATTGATTTGAATGAAAAATTTAATTAGAGGTTAGACTAATTATTTGAAAAATCAACTAAGACTGTAATTTGTTAGAGTTCGTTTAAAATTTAAACTAGATCATAAGATTTATACAAGAATTTACAAATTGATTACCTTAAATGACCTTTCACCCAAGATATTTCAGCTTGAGACTTCACATCACATAACTAAACTATTTTGTGTTGATATAAAACCGTCCTTAAAACTACTGATTCTACATCCTCCACGTGCATATTGTTATTATTTTTTAATTACAGACCACATGGAGCATGGTTGGACTTGTGGGCATCCATTTATTTAAAAGAATCCTTAAAATATAATTGATGATCAACTGGGAAATAATTTTACTTGCAGCGAAGTTCATCATGGGAGACACTAAGGACAAAACGTATCCTTTCCACTAACAAACTCAGGGACACGTGACAAAGGTAGACACCACAAATCTCCAAGTACGACATCTCAATTTGGCCATGGATAAGGAAGAAGGAAACCTGATTTTTAAATAAATGTTATGTTGTTCTTATAATTAACATATTCCACACTGCACAGATTCCACAAACGTTTCAAAGAAGTAGAAAAAGAATTATAATGCATGGAAACCCTGTTGTCAAAATCTAATGAAATGATTGTGAAGAGCACTGAATCGGAGATTGTTTCCAGTGAGTGCAGCATGTGCGGTGAGGTGGGTTTGAAGGAGCAGCTCTTCAAATGCACTTCCTGTTTATTCGGATATCAGCATACGTAATTATTATTCTTTTCCTTCACTCTACCTAAAGATTTCATTCATTTTAGATTAAAAGAGCAATTTTCATAGTGCATTATTAAATTTTGAGACTTTGTGCTATTAAATGTTTAAAACCCATTTTTGCAATATCGGTATTGCAGGTATTGCAGTAGCTTGTATCCAAATGTAGACTTGGAGTGTTTTTGTTGTGAATGGTGCAGCTGCAGAGTCACACAAATGGTGGGAACGCAAGTTGATAACAGTGGGTCGAATAATTTTATCTCCAACAAGCTGCAAAGTTTTTCGGCGTCTAAACAGATCACTAGGTTAACAAAGATGGAGATAAGGGGAGGAGAATGCGAAGAGAAATCAAATCTTTTGATATCTGCAAGTGGAAGAAAGCGACGTCAATTAAAGGAAAATCCCGAACTGCAAATTCATGCTCCGCGCCGACACAAACGCCTCGCAGACTTGAATTTCTAATATTATGTACTGTGCCTGTAGCACTGTTTTTGGTCCATTACAAAATTTTAAATAAGCCTGTATTTTGACTCTCTATCATTCATATATATAACATTCAATATTTGGGGATTTCTTGATTGCAATTTTTATGCGTATAATGACTTTTTTAGATTGCACCAAGTAATTTGGTAGCTCTCTATAAACTGCAGTGCATCTGATAATTTTTTTCATGTGTGATGGTGATGGTAATGTTGGCGACACAGCCTCCTCCTCCCCTACCACAGTTATAGTCAAATAAATTGTCCCTAAAATTTAGACTTATTAAAAAAAATATATTAGTAACATCATTTAATGGTCTTCTTGAATGGTAGATAGTTATATATAAATATTTTATATATTTTGGGTGCTATTGAATGGTAGATAGTAATATATAAATAGTTTTTGTTTATTTTTTGTGTTATTTCATAGTAATAAATAAATAATTTTGCTTCAATCCTATAAATCTATAATATTGAAACCATATATAATATGGCTTCATTCTTATTATCCTTTCTCAATAGTTTATCTTTCATCACATTCTCCTTTCTTTGTTTATCTGTGGTCTCAAAGTCATACCTCAACATCTCAGTGATCTATTTTTGTTATTCTTTAAAAAATAACCACTACTCAAAGAGATTTTTTTAATATAGTGATTTATCTTTACTTTGAAGTGTCTACCCATTAGATATCACCTCCATTATTTGAATGTATGCAAAATAGTTGACATTTTCTTTTCATAAATATGTATGGGTAATTCTCACCCTTCACGTAATGACTTTGAAACTCAATTGACTTACCTTCTTGCATGATATTTGCTCGTATGACATTTCATGAAGTATCACACTCAATAATAAAATTATTGGTACATTTGGAGTACATAGAAGTAGATTGGTACACATTACAACAACTTTATTAGCTGTTTCATTCATCTAGAGAGCATTGGGCTATTTATTGTGATTATAAATGAATGTACACCATTAGCAATAGAAAAATGGATAGTAAAATAATAAATTTTAAAATATTAAAAATGGATAATGAAATAATGAATTTTAAAATAATAAAAAAGCACACAAGATGTATTACCAAAATGACTTTACATGTGTTGAGAATAAAGAGGCTTCTCATCAAGTTCTACATATCTTTTAGTATCAAGTATAAAAATGATTAGTATATCCTAACCTATTCTATTACCATGTTAGAAATTAGATCTTAGGATACTAATCATTATGCACAAGATATAAAATAAATAAAATGAGAATTATACAAGCATAAATTTTACACATTACACAAGAGATACATGAGGAAAACCCTTTCGGGTAAAAAAACCCCCATAAAACATCATTTTATTTAAACACGTACAATAATGATTTATTATAATATAGATCAAATCTGGGGATACTCCAAATTTGTGTAGCATAAGAATACCTTCTAAACTCACTATTAAAATATTCATCTCAAAAAAGTAGGATAAATGATAAATAAAACTATCAAATGGTAATTACAAAATAATGAATAAAAACCACCTAAAATATACCATAAAAATATAAGTCCGTTTACAACAACTCTCTTATTTTTCAAAGATGTTTTAAATGAATGATTTAGGGATACAATATTCAATAACCTTGTAATTTTCTTGTACATGTTTTTTGTTGGGTGGAGGGGTAATTTAATTTATAATCAAATCAAGGGGTCGTATAGTTTTTTTTAATCTATTCATATGATCATGTCTTTCACTCTAAATTCATTCCATTCGATTAATTTTCATAATTATCATAATAAATGGAAAATCAAGTGTTGATATTATAGGAAGAAAATGAATACAGTAAAATATTGCATTCATCATCTACTTGTTGAAATGAAACAACTTGTTCTCTATCATGGTATTTCCTTATCTGATCATTTAGTTCCTACATATGTAGAAACACCATATGATCTTACCTAGATATCTTATGGATAAAAAATGCATCCCTATGGATTGCATTAATATATCATATTTTCCATCACCTATTGCTACATCTAAATCCACTATTGGGGGATCACAATGAGATCTTCTATTCTCTATATTTTTCACTTGTGCATTCTCTATGTATCAATACTCTTTTAGCTCAAGGTTTTTTAATCCTACGAGCTTTTAATATACCTCTTATTGTGTATTATTTTGTTTCACTAATGGAAGGATGTTAGGTTGCATTATTGGATTCTCCATCATATTGTACTCTCCTCTACAACCTTTTTGTGAATTTAATCATCCTCATAAGTTGTAGAGAACCTTGGTTAGCTCTACTAATTTACTATACAGCTCAAATATTCTCCCATTTAGTGTCACCCTTATATTACTACTAGTAATATTGATATGAGCCATTCAAATTTCTATTTTTCAATATGTTTATTCTAACTTTATCACTGTACTCTTATATATTTCAAATTAATTCTTTATCTTCCTATCTTTTTTCCAGATTTTTTAAATTTGTTTTCAATTGTACTTCTAGGGAATTAAAATAATTTGTAAATTTAGTTTTAGGCCTATTTCACTCCTTATTATAAAAAGAGTACTCCTTCACATACCACTTCAAAGGTTCATCATTAGATGAGTCAAACACTTTAAAGGTTCCTAGAGTTTTCATTTCTTTTTCGCATCATTTTCTTGGAATTTCAATGTCCTTATTAAACCTTATTTTTTCAAACCATTATACTTAATAATTTTAGTACCCTAATGATTCATACTCAAATTTAAATTTTTAAAATAAGAAAATGAGATTATCAATTGATGAAATCCTTCTAAAATTGTTTTCTTTAGATTTAGTGAGTCTAAATTAATAGTTAATTCTCTAGTCATATTACTTTATTTATTCATCATCTAAGTCAAATTTCATTTTGCTTCTTTTATTAGTGTTATTGATTATTATAGTTTTAAATTTTTTGTGATAACCATTATAGTTTTTATTCTCTCTATTTTAGATCTTGAGTGTCTAATAATAGCTCCCCTAGAATCAATACTACTACCAAATCCTTTGTGACATAAAATAATCTCATATGTAGTTGTTTAAGATTGTTTGTAGAACCACTAATATGTACCAAAACTTATAAAAAAAACTTTAATTATTTTTGAAGGAAATATAAAATGAATATATTTAAAACTATTACAAATATATATATATATATATCATATTTAAAAGAACTTTGACACAAACAAATTAGAAAGAATTTTTTTTACTTGATCCAAAATTTTTGTATAGATCAAATTGATATACATATTATATAATTCTTGGAAAAATGTATCAATTAAAAATATATATTTCGTGTTTCATACATTTCAAGCTTTGAAAAATACACTAGAAATTTCTGGGCACAGATCTTGCATAGCTACTTTGTCCAAAACCAACTCCACCTCTCTTCAGACCATCTGCAATATTTTCCTTTCGTGCTGCAAAATGATCTGTATGTGCCAGAAAAAAAAGTTATATTTAAAGATTTTTATTACATTACAATACATGAAAGCATAATAACTTGACCAAGTCTTCGTAAACTACCTCTAAAGCCAGACAGCCTTTTCTTTTCAACATATACCCGACGCCCAATGGTGGTAATAGGAGATGCCTATTTACAAAATATGAAAACTATAAAACAATGCAAGGAAAAATAATAATAAGAAATAAAATTAAATAATTTAAAATTGATCAAAATACCTTTATGGCACTCTCCATGGAAGTTGGTGACTGGAACTCAATGAAACCATAACAATAGCACTGTTCCTGTATAATATTTAACCATTAACAATACCAAATAAGTTGCTGTTTTACTTTTACCATTTATCCAAAACAATAATTAACAAGTATTAGCTTATTTTTCAACACACCTAGTTGGTTCTAATCTGAATTCCACTTGGCTTTATAGTACCAAACTTTTTGAACTCCTTTTCAAGCAAATTTTTGACATAGATTGAATTCTCATTCACTGGAAGTCGAATATAATGACAAGATTAGTAGAAAAAATCAAATTAGACTTAAACATATTGTTACATATCCAATACATATAACAAGGATGAAGGGAATATTATTGCAACCTGGGGCTTCTCCAGATATGTTGCTCTCTTTGACAGTAGAATTAAGGTCCAAGGATTGTGAATACTGAATTTCTTATAAAGAATAATATCTCGCTTACTTCTATAGTTTTAAATGTAGAGTTTGACCATTGGATTCAGGGCGGGTGATAATGCTGCAATCCTTGTAAAACTTGTATAACATGTTTGGACAGTGTTTTAGAGCGCAGTAGTATTGCCTCACAAATCCGTTTCCAATCTACCAAATCAAAAGTACCATTAATTCAGTATTACTTCCATTTAAAACAATTGACAAAACTCAATGCCAATGCCAAACGCAAACCCACTTTATAAAAATAATAAGATGGCACATTATTAATACCTTAGATGCAGTAATTTTAGAGTGTAATTGTTGGGATTCCATCTTTTTGGATTTCAATCAATTATCAGCTGTATGTTATAGTATTGAATACAAAGCATGCCGAATATACAGTTTAGAGAAATTGTAAGTCAAGGAAAAACTAAGGAATCTAAAAATAATAATTTTAATCGCTCTGTAATGATTGTATTTAGAATTTAAACAGTAGTTGCAGACCTTGTATGGATTTTAACTGTAGAAAGTCTCCTTCCTTTGAATGTGGATAATACCCACGCCTTATATTAGTCTCTCAAATAATTTGGTGGTCCGAGTTGAATTTTGAACTGCTTATACTTTTCTTTCTTTTCCAAATATATTTATAAGGCATCAGAGGTGTGTCTTTTAATTAGGAGAATCAAAACTGTTGATAAAGTTGGCTCATTTGTTAATGTTTAACAACTATTTAGGGAGCATGGTGTCTTCATTGCCATCAAAAAGGTTATTATCTTTAAAGATGTTATATATATATCAATCAGAAAGAAAAAAAAAATCTTTTAACAATGGACATTCAATATCATATGAATAGATTAATCTACTATAATGTAATCATTTAAATAAGTAATTTTGAAGAATTACTTTGACTGGATAAAAAGAAGTATAGAGAAGGATGTCTTATCATTCGATTTGTATCACTTGAGTGAACATTTATGTATAAAATTATTTGTTATCAAATTTGAGTATAAATATCTCACTACATATCTCCATGGATAGCTAACTTTTACAAAATTAACTATTAAGTATTTTATGGAAGTCCTTCCATTGTTCTAAAGATCTCATTTGAGTGCATGTGGAGGATGTTGGGAAAGGTTGTAGAATTAGTATTATATGAGAATACTTTTCTTTGAGATACCTTGTCAATTAGTTCACATCCCTTGTGCATGTTTCCATAGTTTACATACATGTCTATTAGACATATGCAACTATAAAAATTAAGAAAAATCAACTTTAAATTAAATCTCGATTGATGTCGATATGATGTTTTAAAGGTTCCATTTTGGCGCAAGTTAGGATGATCTAGCAAATATTGTGGAGTCAGGTCTTCAAATTATCCATTGCATCTATGTAAAAATTGATGCAAACAAATTTGTGAGTCCTATCAGACTAGAAAAATTTGGAGCCAATTTAAACTTAAATTGACAATTGCATTTGTCAATTAAAAATCCAACATTTTTATTTTCAGGAATTTTACTAGATTGTTGATAAATTTCTAGTCAATAATTTCCAATTCAATTCGAATCAATACTTACACACAGATGGAATTCCATGATTTTATTTATCTCTCCTTTCACAGTTAGGATACAATTATCAATCTGCAAATTTCAATTGAATATAGTAAATTTCTTTGTTCAAACATTTCTCTTTGCTCCTCCAATTTTCAATCTTCCTATTTTTTTTTGCATTCTATCCAATCACAATACTCTGTAATTTTTTGTGAAATTACATTACCCTCTACACATTTTAAGTTGTCCTGATTTTCTTATTCTTTGCCTACCTTTTATGCAATTTAAATCCCTAATATACTCAACTACTATTGTTCCATCTATATTTTATTCTCTTTTCTTTTCACATACACGCCATAATTGCAACCCTTATTATCTTCTCACTTCTCATCCATTTTCTCTCTCCTCCATTGTTGCACCCTCCTCTATGCACTTCAGGGCTACATGGTAATTTGAATAAAAAAATCAAAATAAAAATCAAATTGAAATAAGTTTTGTTGATGTGGATTGTTGAACTCCTGAGATTCTCTTGCATTAGACATGTGAGGTAGAAAGTTTGTGAACATAGGCTAACAAAGGTGGAGTTGAGTAGTCAAAGTACTATTCCATGTTGCAACCAACCTGCAACGAACTTCATCACTAGGATAAGTGCACAAAGTCATTTATTCTTCCTCCTCTTCTAGCATCTAGCTAGAACATGCACCATCTTCCTCCAATAAGTTTATACCCTCTTCCTTCTTTCTCTTGCGGATTTGCATCCACCATGTATCGCCTTCCTTTGCCAAATACTCCCTACTCTCCTCTCCTCCTTCGTGGGATCCAACCCACTACAAAATGACCACCTCCACCAAGTTTTACCTATGACATCCTCTATAATTTCTACACACAAACATTCAATATCTACACACAACTCTGCAACTGTAAATTTATCCTCTACGACAACATCCTCTTCTGCTCTCAGTATGGAAGAATATTCAGAAATTAAATCAAAATTTTCATAGATTACCTCTTTTTCCTTCACTGCAATATTCATCTTCTTTCCTTCATTAGCAAGCTTACCAAACCACTCTTCTTCTATCGCCAAAATATGCAACATTAAGTCATCATTGTTTTCACCATTTAAAATATATTTACATTCCATCACTGCAATCACATCCTCTACTGCATCTTCATTGTCTTCTACCAGCATCCTTGCTACACTTGCATCCTCTTATGCATTATTTTCTTCTTCTTTCTTCATTCCTTCCTCATGGCATGTCTTCATTGCAATCTCTTCACTCTTAATATCCTTTCCACATTGTCATGTTTCCAATCTACTCAATATTGCATTCATATTAGCTATCATTGCCAAAATTTTCCTTTTTACATACTACCTCCATCCATCCCATATCATAGGATTCTTCTTCAATAATATCCCCATCCCATCTGTTACAATCTTTCACAAGTCTAACCTCATGTTCTCAAATATGCAATCATACTTACTTTCTTAGCTCCCTATCTCTTGATTTCTTAGCCCTTCTCTTTACTTGCAACAAACCTCTCATGAGCTCTTCTTCACCACCTTTTATCCTCTACTCTACCTGCAAGTCTTGGAATAGGTTGCATCACTTTTGGTGATCAGCCTATATGCTCAAAACCTCTTGCTCTAATACCATTTGATACAAACAAATTCACGAGTCTTATCAAACTAGTGAAACTTGTAGCCAGTTTAAACTTAAATTGACAATTTTGTTTGCTAATTAAAAATCCAACAATTTTATTTTCATGAATTTTACCAGATTGTTGATAAATTTACAACTAATAATTTCCAATTCAATTTGAATTAATACTTACACATAGATGGATTTCCATGATTTTATTTATCTCTCCTTTCATAGTCAAGATACAATTTCTACACAATCGAATCTAGAAAATACATAGTACTACAATATGGATTGTGGAAACTTGATATCATTAATCAAGATACAATTATCAATCTACACATTTCAATTAAATATAGTAATTTTATATATGCAAACATTTCTCCTTGCTCCTCCAATTTTCAATCTTCCTATTTTGTTTTGCATTCCATCCAATCACTATACTCTTATCATTTTTGTGTAATCACATTGCCCTCTTTATATTTTAATTTGTCTCAATTTCCTTATTGCTTTCCTACCTTTTGTGAATTTTTAATTCCCTAATATACTCACCTGCTATTGTTCCATCTATATTTTATTCCCTTTGGTTTTCACTTTTACACCATAGCTGCGACCCTTATTATTTTCTCATTTTCATCCATTTTTTCTCTCCTCCATTGTTACTCCCTCCTCTATGCACTTCATGGGTGCATGGTAATTTGAATTTATTTTTCTCCCTATTCCCTTGAGGTACAACTCCCCTCCTTTTCCCTTTATAGAGCTAGATTTCTCTCTTTTATTTCTATATGCTCTTCATTCTCTCATATTTTGTATACATTTTTTATTAAAATTTTCAACTCTAAAAAATTATTCCTACCATGGCATAGCCCCATTCAAATATACTTTTCTATGTGTATTTTGTTCACTCTCCAAGTTGCCCCTTCACTCTCACACAACCTCTCCTTGTTTGGTCTTTTCCTCTCCTTGCCTTCTACATCTTTGTTTCTTTTCTTTGACATTTCATTTCTTAGATTGGGCCCCTTCCTATGACTAGTGCCATAAATCCCAATTTAATTTCTTCTCAATTGATTTTGAATTTCTCTAGTTGTTGCTATGCATGGTAGTTTCTATTTTATTTTACTCTTTTTTTTTTTTAACATTTAACCTACCTTTCCAATCCAGACATTACCAAAAGTAGGAAATTAAATATCAACTCAAACCAAGCACTGAATCCAAATTAATTCGCATACATTTGAAATTGATTTGACATCTAATTTGCAAAACATGACTAAACTGGCATTAGTGAAATGAGACATTTTATCAAACTGACAAGAATGTCATCACGATCACCACCAAGATTTAAAACCAAAATTTAACACCAAATCAAAATGAAAAATCACATTGAATAATTTTTTTTGATGGGGACTTCCAAACTCTTGAGATGTTCTTGCATAAAAAATATTCAATGCCTTATCATTAAACCCACTTGTTCATATCTTTGGATCATTCTAGTTAATGAGAGATCACCTCACTTACACATTTCATCAAACAACACACATTTTATGTATGCTTCTATATTTTATATACAACTCTACAAGGGCACTTACAATAGAAAAGTGAGATAATTCTTTTTTATTAGGTGCACATATATTTATAGCCCTATTGTTAAATACTGTAGATTTATAATTTTTAACAAAACCATTACATGTAATACTTGGTGGACAAGATTGTAATGTATTTTTGTTTAGCAACGATTTTCTAATATTAGTAGATGTTGTTATTGGTTTTTTAAATGTATTAATTTTTAGAAATTAATGAAATCATATAAAAAAAATCTATTATACACATTGTTTGAATTTAAGGCTCAAATTTTATTTTATGAAATTTTCTAAGTAAACCATAAAAATTTCTATTTAGATTTAGTGTTCTAATTTATATAAAAGTGATAAGTAGAGGGTTTAGAAATTTGGATATAGGTAAATATTTAATTAGGGGAAACTAATCTAGGACTTTGTGGCATACAGCTTGTGATGTAGGAAAAAGGGATCTAGGGTCTAAATCATGCATTGACCTATTATAATGGAAGGAACAAAAAATTGATCATAAACACCCACTCGACTACTAACTACTATGGAAAACAAGATAAAAGAATTTGATTATGATATTAAAAAATTGTTGCAAATTAGCCACTGTTCTATCAAGAACAACACAAAGTCCCTTAAAGTTCTAATGAAGAAGCTCAAAGATTGAGATCTTTGAGCTTCTTCATTAATCTTTGAGCTTCTTCATTAGAACTTTAAGGGACTTAGGGAGGATCAGATTCGTGTTGGTCAATAGGTGAAGGGTCTTCCGACCAAAGAGAAGGGAAAGAAGATGACAGATGAGGGTAAGGGCCCAAGGGCAGTGCTAAGAAGACATTTGAGGAAAAAAAGACTTAATTGCTATTGTTGGTCAAGTTACACTACAACTAGGAGATGGAGGTGGCCAACACCTTGAAAATATGAATAGGATCCCTTTGTTGTTTTTCTGCATTTGAGTTTTAGTCTTTTGGTTTGCTAATTTTTTGTTATTGGTTGGTTGTTGAATTCATCATATCATTTATTGTATAGTTGTGATTTGATATAAAAGATTACAAATCCCTTCAAAACCTGTTTTTCCCCTATAATCAAAGCAAATAAAATAATTCTTAAATCATCAAATTAAATACATTTATTTTTCACTTACTTTCCCCATTTAATTATTGCAATACTCGAAGTATTCCCTCAATCGTCGCATATCATAATTCGTTTAGCTTCAATCTACTACGACAAACAAGTTTATTTTCTTTTACAATTGTACAGCTTAATTTTAAAGCAAAACCAAATAGTAGATTTCGAAGTACCTCTCAACTAGAACCATCGGGAAGTTTCCAGAATAGTAAAGACGTAAAGAAATCTCTAGATAATTCATTGATTCCCCTTCTCTGCTTAGGCTGTCCCCATATTATCACGCCTCAGGCTCTTCATCGCTAAAGAAAAACTAACAGGCAAAGAAGCGCATATTCTTTTCAATCAAGTTATCTCTGTCAATCAAGAGTCTCTAGAGAGTTTGTAAAAGATATAATTGCCAATGGCAAAAAAGATGGAGGTCTTGGGCATGGTGATGGTTCTTACACTTTGCTTTCTGAGCCCTGTAAGAGGTCTTATTCCTTACAGAGGGCATTACGGTGACTTATGGGACGCCATAACGGATCCGTTGAAGGTGTTGAACCACCTTCCTCAATTCATTTCCAAAGGCGTCGACGATCTTGCGCTCGCCCGAACGAACTGGAAGGAAACTCCCCAAGCCCATGTTTTTACACTCGATCTACCAGGTCAGTAATTTATCTCTTTCAATCGTTTCCTTCGTAAACAATATTTAATTCAGGGGACGGAATGGTAGCCCATATGGCCACGTGTTTACAGGGATGAAGAAGGAGGAGATAAAGATCGAAGTGGAGGAAAACAGGGTAATTACAATTAGCGGCCAGCGAGTCAAAGAAGAGGAGAAAGAGGGCGAGAAATGGCACAGGGTTGAGCGTGGCGTTAAATTCTGGAGGCAATTCAGATTGCCAGGGAATGTAGACATGGATTCGATCAAAGCTAATTTGGACAATGGTGTACTGACCGTCACTGTTCCCAAAATTAGCGAGAATAAAGCCAAAACCGCCAGAATTGTAGATATTGTTGAAACGGCGAATGCGAAAGCAGTGAAGTAGTACAGATCACCGCATGCTTTTATATGTCTTGTATTCTGTAATTATTTTATACATTAGAAGACAATAATATTGTAGACGTTTTTGCTCGTGGATATAGCTGAGACTCAATGTATAATTTCTTTTTGTTTTTGTTTACATCGGAATCCCCCGTCTTTCCCAACTATCTCGAAACATGTAATGGCATAACTTTGTAAATAACTTTCATACCCTGCAGATGTATTTTACGATTTAATCTGGTATGTACGGCGATGGCGTTGGAGGAAAAGGGCAACATGATTTTCTTTACATTATTCGGCATTTGCTTTGTGAAAGCTAAAGAGAAAAAGCAATCCGAAGTGGCTTGATAAATGGATTCTATATGATGTGCAATGGTTGATGGTTTGTGGAAAGTGATTTACATTGTGAATTGAAGAATACCTTACATTCTTTTTTGTAGGGAATACCAAGATTCCTTATTGAAGAATATCAAAATCCTTCCTTGAAGGCAAGAATGTATGTCTTTAACGAAGATTTAAGATCTGATCTTATCTTTGTAAGCAAGAAGATTTACGTTGTGAATTGAAGAATATTTTTTGTTTTTTATCGACGAATATTAAACAATCTTTGTGTTTTTGTTTTGAAAATTGAGATTTTTTGTTCGTAAAGAGTCTTAAATCTTACATTAACTTTTTCTATTTGATTTTATATTTATGATTTTCATTGTAGATTTATTTTTTGAATTTAGATTTGATCTTATGCAGTAGGTGTTTCTATATTCATTTTATTTTATTTTTATAAGTTAAGAGTGTTTAGAAATAATTTCAAAGTGTAGTTGTTAGAAAAAAATAATTATATGTAAAGATTAACAATAGGAAGAAAATATTTTAAAATGATGTATAGTTAGGATTAAACATGCTATTTAGCTTTGATAGTCTTATACATTACTCACTATTTGATGGTATTTAGAAATATCTTTGTATTCAATATCTATAGATCGACAATACTTAGAAATACTTTGGAAGAATAGTTTTATTGTTAGTTTTGTAAAATTATGTGTACAATATCGAGTATATTAAGGTGCTATACATTTGATAGATACATATATAAATAGTCTTATTGGCCATTATAGGAAAATTACTTTGAAAAAAATATAAATGTCTATTTGAACAACTTTTCTTCTTTCATGGATTTATGTACACATGTTAAAATAATAAAATTCAAATTGTTTCCACATAATTTTTATCAAGCCTATGTGATGCATGAAGTGAAATTTGTGACTTATCTTCATTCAAATAGAATTGTAAATGATCAAATATTCAACAAAATTCAATATAAAACAACCATTACACATTCAAAATATGAGATTAGTAGAATGGTGCCACTTCTATTCAAATGAATGAATAGGGTATACAAATTTTGGTAGCAATGTTGAGAATAAAAATATTATGATCAAAGAGAGATAAAGACATCCTATCTAATTCATCTTGACTAGAATAGATGAATACAAAAGAAAATTAACACAATCTTATATAGTTATATATAGGGGCATTTTAGAGACTTACTAGCCATGCAAAATGAGAACTCTAATTATTCTTCTACTAATTATTTTACTCTATCAATTAAAAAAGAAATAGATTATAATGCATCACATTTATTCACATTTCCCTATATATTGAAGTAAACCCTTAAATGTATAGTGGTGTAACTTAAATAATATTAAGTGCTAAGACAACTAACCATTATATAGATCATGACATCATAGTCTTGTATTTTTATTCACCACTTTAATAAAGCTTGAAACATATTTATAATTTTGTTTCATTATGAAAAACAAGATGAAACATGTATTTTATTGTTTGCCTTATTTTATATTTTATTTTATCAAATCAAGATAGTATATGTCAATAAAATAACTTTGTTAAATATTTCTTCAAGTAGTAAAGAAAATATTGAAATGCAAAATAATCTAAAGTAAACACTATCAAGTGCTTGACACTTAAATCCTACATAGATACAACATAATCTTAGAATTGCCTTATACACTACATGTAAAAAGAAAATAATATTTGTATTCAAATTTCTACCAACTATTATAAAATTTGTAAATGTAAAGAAATAAAATAACATTTTCTAATAAGATTTGGCCTATTTAATTTTCATTAAAATAAAAAGAAAAAATTATGACATAACACGTGTCCATATTTTTCAAGAGGCTAATGTAAAAAACTTTGAATTGTATAGTATTATGCACCAATCACTATTAAATGTTGGACCATGACATAAACATAGAACTCCTAACCATCACTTTAACCAAATGACCACAAGATGTAGTGTAATAATTTCCTTGACATTTTCAAGAAGGCCATGGGAAAACTGAATTGCTTTTTTTTAAATAATAGTTTTTGAGGTGGTACCTTACCAAATATCATCCAATACCATATGAGAAGCCTTTTATTCAACTTATTTATGATTTATGTGTACTCTCAACCTTGGTAAAATTAGGTTTTTGGTTACAAGTCCAACTATATTTTATCCAAATAGTCTTTAGGATGTTTACAAAATTTGGGATTTTTGAAATGTGAATATAGTCTATTTAATTCTTCTTAAAGTCTCATAAAAATCATCAGATAGTTTAGAAATATTATGTTTCCTCTTTGAAATTTATTGGTTCTACTATCTCCTAATAGTGCATCTTTGTTAAGTAAACTTAGTCTATTGGTGAAACATGGGAAAGCTTCCTTGATTGTGGGCTCAGATTGTGGAAGCTAACTAATGAGCCTAGTTTTTGGTCTAGTTTTGGGTAGAATCTATAGTCTATTTTCTCATAGATGTCATGGAATTTAATGCTTAAGTGTTGGTATTGGCATAACGTTTCTCTCAAACCATTGACATTTGACATTACCCTATCTCTACAAGCTTTAATGATATTTGTCATAATATGTGGGTCATCTATATTGATTTTTGCATGTGATTAATGAATATTTCTTAGAGTGGTTATTGATGTGTAGTAACCTTGGCCTGCAAACTTAATACACCAAGTTATGGAAGACACCGCCAGTTGGGCATGCACCATAATGATCAGTTGAGAAGTCACTCCAAGTAAAAGGTCGTCGACAACAAAGATTCTTCATGCAATTGAACGTAACCACCTTGTAGTGGACCTTAATGATTGAGCATGCATGGGAATTACTGTTGTGCTAGATCTATGCTTCACTTGCATGTCTAACCGGATTTCATGCATGCATAACCATCGTCGCTCCACTTTCCCTTGTTTTCCCTAAATGGTGTCATCCCAATCGTGGAGTTGACTGGTTTTTTTAGCTATAGTATAAATAATAATTTGACACTTCTTCTTTAGGAGGTTGCATGATTTTACATTGTACTCTCATTTTCAGTGATATAGATACATTACTCTTTGTATGCATGATTTACAGTGAATAAAATAAAGTTATGAGTTCGCGCATATGAGTTCTTGTTAGTTTAGAGGATACTTATCCAAGGGGGGCCACTTGGTGAGTAATTTTTTCTCTTTGTTTAGCATTATCTTAGTATTACTTATTGTTTGATACTTAGTTTGAAATATGGCATTGACTGTTCCTGCAACCACTAGAAGTCCATTCTGTGTCTATTCTTGTAGCCAAAGCAGATAGAGTAGTCCCTATTTTTTACATAGATATTCATTCTTGATCTGCATTTCAACTTAAGCATAGTTGTTGGTTGATGTTCAACATTTGTTTTATTTCCTTTCAGCAATTTACTTTCAACATTGTGTTTCTTAGCTATAGAATTCCATGACTACTTTAACCCCTAGTGCACATACAGTGCTAACCCATTTCAAGTTCACGTCCCTAGGTTGAAAAGTTAAATGTACCTTCATGATGATTGAATGGCTATTCAAGCTAGATGTCCAGTCTCTGAATCATGGTTGTAAAGGCTTAGTTGTGAAATCATTGTAGGAGGCCAACATTTTTGGCACCGTTGTTGGGGATGGTGTCAAGCTAGGAAGTTTTCTAGAGTCATTGGTAGTTTTTGTTGTAGTGTTTTTGAAAGTTGTTCTTAGTTTATCCTCATTTAGGAAGTAATGACCCCCCTGATTCTTTACCAATTCTTTGTAAGAGCTGATTGATAGTGAGTGATACCACATGCATAGAGAAAGGAGAAGGGATGCTTATGGGAGATTTCTTCCTAACAATATTTGTCCATTCCAGCTAGTTGAGTACCAGAATCTCCCAGAAGAAGAAGAAGAAGGTCCACACCCCTTTGCAGATGCATATCCTAACCTAACCAGCTCTGAAATCTCCTTGGAAGATCAAAATTAGCTTCATAACCCTTTTTTCTTTGAACCACATCAAGCAGGCATGGGTGATGCAAATAGGAATAGACAAAATCAACTAACTTTTCCTTTCCCCATTGCTCATCAAAATGAATTTGACAACATCAAGAGCATCCCTGCCTCAACACTCCCCAAGTTTTATGGATTTGTGACGGAAGATTATGAGACATTCTTATTTGAGTTTGACATACTCTACAGGAGTTATGATTATACTGTTGATGCCCATAGGCTTAAGTTATTTCCTTCCACTTTGAAAGAGGTTGCATTAAGATGGTTCATGAGCCTAGGAAGAGATACTATGGAAACTTGGGAAGACATGAAGACAAAATTCCTTGAGAAATACAAGGAATACTACAGGGGTAGTGACATGAGAGGAGGAGACATTTTCAGGATATAATAGAAGGAAGATGAGAGCTTGGAAGATTACATTGCAAGGTTTCTGTTTTGTTTGCAAAAATATCCACACCATGCACTTAATGAGGATTCCTAAGAGTTTATTTTCTTGAGAGGAATCAATGATAGCTGCACTAATGCTTTGGACCTCATGGCAGGAGGAGATATCTCCCAAGTTCCTTGGGAGGATATCAAGAAAATATACCAAAATTACTCTAGGGTAGCTTCAAAAAAAGGGATAGTTTATTAATCTACCATCATGGGTAAGTCAACTATCGGTGGAGTTTCAAGAATGGAGATCACTCATTTGCTAGCATACTTTAAGCAAGATATTATCAACAATCTAGCTACTCATCTAGATACACTTCAGGCCAAAAAAGAGCAAGAGGAGGAAGAAATGATGTTGACAGAGTATTGTCCCCACTGTAGAAAAAAGAAAAAGGACTGCAAATGTAAGATAGTCGCTAACCTAGAAAGCAAGCAGGTTCCACCTGAGTTCAAGCCAATTCAGATTGAAGAAGACTGAGTCTAATATGTTGCACAAAGGAAGCCTTGGGCTCCAAGACAAGGTATGCCACCAGATCCACTATCCTATGTTGGACCATATTTTAACTGTTATTCATTTGGAAACCAATGGCAACCCCCATATCCACCTGGTTATTGAGGATATCCACCACAACCTCAGAGTAACCCTCCAAAAACTTGGCCTAGCCATCCAGGTCCTCCACCTCAATGGCAACAACCTCAAGAAAATTCACAACAATTTCAAGGGCACTAGCAACCACCTCTAGGAAATTGGAAACAAACAAATCAATGGAGAGGAGGACAACAATGGCCTACTCAGAACACTAGCTACATGTAGCCACCTTCTCCACCCCAACAACCTGCTATAATGCCTCCACCTGCTAATCCAAGTTCTAATGCACCTAAACCAACCTAGCTACCAGCTCAACCCACACCAATCCTAATAACAAACCACAACAATAGTCTATATATTCTACTGATTCAAATTAATTCCTTGCATATTTTGTGAGTGTGATATCCATTTGCATTCAGAAACCAAACTACCAACCCCTTCCAAGCCCATCATTATTTAGCTTCATGTGGAAAAGGGGGAGGAGCCTCTGAATGATCCTATTCAGCCAAATGCACCTAAAATTCCTTAACCAGTCCAAGCCACGTGGATCGAGCAAGAACCACTATTTCCTTAGAGACTAGTAGTTTTCAAGAAGAAAGAAGAAAAATAGGATACTGATTTTGACATCCTGGATCAGCTAGAGCATATATGTGTTCAAATACCCCTATTTTAGGCCATAAAAGATGTTCCAATCTATGGAAAAGCTATTAAAGAAGCTTGTCTTAAGAATCTAGTAAGGAAGAAGAAAGACCCAACTACATTTCATGTGGTGGGCCAACTAGCTGATATCATGTTGGGAAAAGTGACTATTCCCAAGTATAATGACCCAGGTAGTCCTATAGTAGTAGTTTTCATAAACATGATTCAAGTGAAGAATGTTTTGATTGATTTAGGGACAACAATCAATGTAATGACAAAAGACATCTTGTAGCAAATAAATATTGCAAGCATGAGATCTACTCCTATTGTCTTGTAACTTGCAGATAGCTCTACTGTTAAGCCTAATGGTGTAGTGGAGGATCTTGTGGAAGTTCTAGAATCCTGGGAATATCCAGCAGATTTTATGATTCTTTCTCCTAAGGCTACACTAGGCGGGTATCCCATCATTCTTGGAAGGCCTTGGTTGGTAATTCCAAATGCCTACATTGGATGTCAGTCAGGTGACATGACCATTTCAGATGGAAGGAGTACTATTTTTTTTTCTTTATCCACCTAGTTAGCCATCTCATGATGAAGAATATTTTGTATGGCCACAAGTTGGTGAAGAGGTCGATGAAGTTAATTCTATTGCACAACTTATAATTCTAGGAAAAATCTCTTTCATGCAGCTCCAAGATGAGGATGACGTGTTGACTAACATCATTCAGAACCATTATGGAGTGGAGGAAATGTCATCTTCTGCTTCATTCAGGACACTTCTGCCTGTTCTTCATGTAGCCAATGTTCCTACATATATTTTTATTGCAGAGGTTATTCTTCCAGCCACTGTTCTTGTAGACATTGTTCCTACAGATGTTCTTCCTATAGATAGACTTCCTGCAACAAAAGGTACATTCCATACATTGTTTCCTTATGAACTAAAGGTACCATGTGTTAATGAAGCATCCATGGTAGAGTTAACTACACAAGTACAGGTTTTAGAAGGAAAATATCTAAATGTTAATAGTAAATTGAATAAAGAGCAGGGTGATCCCATAATAGTGGTTTACAATTTTTGGCCAAACTGGACACTGAAATTATTATTTTTAACTAAATCTTCACATTTGGGAACCTATAGCAACTAAACTGTGAGGAATTTGAAGATGGTGCAAACTAGAGTCTCATCAAATTTTGTCTGTAAATTCTAAAAATATTTTTTTCAAAAATTTTGGAATCAAATTGCACTTCTTTTTCCATCTCCCACGAAAATTAATTTTTTTTCAGAAAACAACATTTTTAAAAAGTGACGCACACTGTATAACGCATAACTTTTTTTCCATGAAGGATAAAATTGTAATTCTTTCAAATTTAGATTTGTAACTTTGATATCTAGTGCTTCCACTTGGTTAGATAGTTTTTTATTGAATATGTTTTCCTTAATAAAGTTTCAAAGTCAAACGAATTACAATTCAGACACAGCGCTACCGTATAACGCATAACTTTTTTTGTATATGTCAAAATTTTATTTTATTTTTTTGTTGGATCAAGGACTTCAATATCTGGTGCACTCATATTTTTCAAATTTTTTTTTTGATAATCTTCTATTTTTCCACATGTGAAGAACAAAGAAATTCATTTTGATGAAAAACCTATGTTTAATAAAACTTAAAAAACAAATACATAAAAAACCAAAACATATTAAAATTATATTCATTGGATAGCTTTGTTAGAATACCATAATCATTTCAAATAAATTTTAAATGAATTCATTTGATCCCCAAAAGCTAAATCAAAAGTGATTTTTTATCAAACATTTTGATAGGTGTAAGGAGGAGCATTTATAGGTATGGTTTAAAACTAGCGAGGTTCTATCCAAGGGGGTTTGATCTAAGGTGATTTGATCAAACCCTCTTCAATTGGAATCCTTAAAGTGGAACTTTTTAAGGCTTAAATCATTATATTTTCTAAAAATATGTGATTTCAGCTAAAATCCATTCCTCACAGGAATTGTAAACCACTATTATGACAGTACCCAGCAACAAATGTTGTTGGAAAATCTATTAAGGGCCCATCAGCATGTGTTTGCATGGGATTATCATGACATGAAGGGAATGGATCCTAAAATTTGTACCCACATAATTTATATAAAAAATGATTGCACTCTAGTAAGACAGCCACAAAGAAGGATTAACCTTGCACTAAGAGAAATTGTGAAAGGAGAACTACAAAAATTGCTAGATGTAGGATTTATCTATCCCATTTCGGATAGTCAATGGGTGTCTCCATTAGTGATTTTGGCTAAGAAAGGAGGGAAGTGGTTAGTTTGTGTTGATTATAGAGAACTTAATGCTGCCACCAAGAAAGATCACTTTCCCTTACCTTTCATTGATCAAGTTTTAGACACACTTGTAGGAAAGAAATACTTCTCTTTTCTAGATGGATTTAGCGGCTACAACCAGATTCAAATTACACCAAAAGACTAGGAGAAGACCACATTTACCTATCCATGGGAGACCTATGCCTATTTGGTACTCCCATTTGGCTTGTGTAATGCACCTGCAACTTTCCAAAGGGAAGTCATTAGTATATTTTCAGACATTTCTCATGATTGCATGGAGATTTATATGGATCACTTCACCACTTATGGTGTTGATTTTGATTGAGCATTGGAGAATCTCAAGAGAGTCTTACAAAGATGTGAGGATCAAAACTTGTCCTTAAATAGCAAAAAATGCTTCATTATGATGCAAGAGAGTATAGTTCTTGGCTACTACATATCCCACAAGGGAATTCAAGTAGATCCTACAAAAATAGAGGTAATCACAAATTTACCTACACCTACAAAACAAAAGGATGTTAGGAGTTTCTTGGGCCATGTAGGATATTATAGGCGATTTATTAAAGATTTCAGCAAGTTAGTAAACCCTTGTATACCCTTCTCACTAAGGATGCTGAATTTCAGTGGACTGAAGCTTGTGACAAGTCATTTTCTTCCTTGAAGGAAACTTTGAAAAATGCTCTTGTACTTAAGGGACCCAATTGGGAGCTTCCTTTCTACATTCACACTAATGGATCAGATTATGACATAGGAGTAGTCTTAGGATAGAAAGAGGGAGCTATTGAAAATGCCATTAACTTTGTCAGCAAAAATTTGCAAGGAGTTGAATTCAATTATACATTGACAAAGAAAGAGATGCTAGCAGTAGTCTATGCACTAAAAAATTTAGGAATTACATAATGGGCTACCAAATCTTTGTGCACACTGATCATGCAGCCATTAGATATCTCACGAATAAACCTTTGATCATAGGAAGATTGGCAAGATGGTTATTATTGATGTAGGAGTTTGATATAGCTATTGTAGATAATCCAGGGAAAACTAATGTTGTTATAGATTTTCTTTCAAGGATAACTACATCAAAAGAATTTAATCAACCCATAGATGACTCTTTCCCTGATGAGAATCTATTCTCTCTCAGTGTACAAATACCCTAGTATGCTAACATAGCTAATTACTTGGTTATAGGTAGAGTTCCTTCTTACTTCTCCCCAAAAGAGAAAAGGGCACTCATTGAAAAATATTTTCCTTTCTCTTGGATTGTTGGATGT
This sequence comes from Sequoia sempervirens, assembly GCA_007258455.2. Classification (NCBI taxonomy): domain Eukaryota; kingdom Viridiplantae; phylum Streptophyta; class Pinopsida; order Cupressales; family Cupressaceae; genus Sequoia; species Sequoia sempervirens. The sequence goes on along the minus strand of VDFB02358134.1, from coordinate 1,349,780 downwards.
TTGTTTTATACTAGACCTGACCATGTCATGAGAAGATGTGTAAGAGAAGATGAGACATATGAAATTTTGCATGCATGTCATAATGAACCATGTGGAGGACACTTTGCAGCCAAAAGGACAGTAATGAAGATCTTGAACACAGGGTAATACTGGCCAACACTCTACAAGGATGCGGGAAGGTATACCAAAAAATGTGATAGATGTGAAAAGAATGGACATAACAACCAAATCCAATGAGATGCCATTGTGCCCTTAGATAGTAATCACTCCCTTTGACAAGTGGGGATTAGATTTTGTGGTACCAATTGACCCTCCATCAAATGGTAAGTCTTATATATTGGTATGCACTGATTATGTAACAAAATGGGTAGAAGTTAAGGCCATGAAGCATGCAAGGGATAACAAGGTTGCAAAATTTCTTTATGAGGATATTTTTACAAGATATGGAGTTCCAAGAGAGATAGTGATTGATCAAGGACCACAATTCACATCAACTCTTGTTGCAACATTGGTAAATGAGTACAATATCAGGCACATAAAGTATACTCCTTATCACCCTCAGGCTAATGGCCAAGTTGAGGTGACAAATAGAGAAATTGAAGCCATTCTGACTAAAATAGTAGCTATCCATAGGAAAGATTGGGAAAATAGATTACCTGAAGCTATTTGGGCCTATAGGACAACATGGAAAACAACTACAGGCTTCACCCCATTTCAGTTGTTGTATAGAAAGACAACTATGATGCCAATTGAATTTGAATATAAAACTCTGCAAACTTTAGTAGATTTAGGGATGGACATTTCTGAAGCACAGAGAGAAAGAATCATGCAACTGAATGCTTTGGATGAAATAAGGAGAACAACTCTGTAGCATATAAAAGTAGTGCAAAGTCAAATAATTAAGTGGCATGCCAGATTTATATAGGACAAGAAGTTTAAACCAAGAGATTGGGCCTTGCTCTATGATTCAAGATACCAGGAAAATGCAAGAAAATTACAGACAAGGTGGTTAAGGACCATACGAGGTTGTTAAGTTCTTTCCTAATGGATTTGTTCAACTTATCACCATTGACCCTATCAGGTTTAAATTAATTATCAATGGTCATCACCTCAAGTTATATCATAAGCCAACTTCTAAAGAAGAGTTCCTGCAACAATTCACCCAACACTCAGAGCTTCCTATACTTGAAGGCAGTGGACCTAGTATCCCTCCTTTAGCCTAATTGAGGTACTTAATTTTCATAATAAAGACTTTCACTTATGTGGAAGTCCATTTCTTCGTCATCCTCCCATCCACCCATTCATACCACCTTTATCTCTTTTCCATCACTTCATTCCACCTCACCTCATTCCACCTCATCTTCATTTATTGCTCAATCCATTTTCCAACAAGGCAAGCATTACTTTATCTATGATCTTTGGAGCAAATCTTCCACATTTAGCTATGTGTGCATTAATTGCTATCTTTAATTATCTTTTAAGTCTATTCATTTAATCATTGTACATTAGTATAGGTATTCACATAAATTCCATCTTTTCTGTCAACTGCCACTCCCATCTCACATGTGTGGACACATGTCCAAATTTAGGTTGGGGGGAAGGGAATGAAATATATGCAAATATTTTATTTTCCATGTGTCAAACCACATTAGGTTGCATCATAAATTTTAAAATGAGCTGATTGCATGTGTGAAGTGACAATAATTGCAGCCGCCAATTCTTCCTATCAGAATTTCCCTTTATCACTCATTTTCTTACTATTATTTCTCTATCGTAATCTTGAGTTGCAAGCAAAAAGGAAAAAAGAAAGAAAGTAAATTCAGTTGACACTGGCACTGGAAATTAGTAGACACTACAAGGAAGTGCATTTGATTTTTAGAAAGGGAATTGCAAGAAAAGAAGTTGTAGAGCAATTTTTTGATTGCAGACAATGGGAGGTGGGTTAGTTTGAAATGAACCCATGGTGCATGATATTTTACTACAGGATACACAATTCTTGGCCGAATTTCAAAACTATGGATGGATAGATTACTTTTTGAAGTTGGATAGTTTTGATGAAGGCATTGCCCTTGAATTTTCCCAGACATTTTCAGAAGGAAAATCCATAGTAAAAGGGTTAGAAGTTGTGGTAACAGAGGAAGGAATTATAGAAGTTATAGGGTTACCTGCTAATGGTAAAAATTACCCTATTTCTAGAGATGCCAGGCTAGCTATGGCTGAATTCACAAAGCCAAACGACCCCCCATTGACCATAGACAAGCAAGGCACAAAAGTAATGTCTCTACCTGAGCCATGGAAGTAGATAGTTGTGTATGTCATCAAATACATTACTTGTGATGGTTTCCAGTCAAACTTGCATTATTTCCACTTCAAGCTTTTGAATCACATAAGGCATGAGAGAAGGATGAATGTGCCCAATGTGTTGTACAATCATCCCTCAATCATGGTGGCCGAGACCCAGAAAGGTAGGGATAATTTTATTTCCCACCATTGCTTGATTAAATTGTTAATTGAAAAATCTCTGCATGATGTTTCTGGAATGAATTGGGAAGAGTTTATTAAGGTTGATCAAGATTATCACTAGGAGGAGTTTATCAATGTTGAGAATTTTCCACCTAGGGCTATACCTCGATCGAGTGTAGATCTAGCAGGAGAGTAAGCACAACTGAAGCCATTCCTAGTGCTTCAGTCTTTAGTGTTGGCTCTAACATGAATCCTCCTACAACAGAGGAAACCACATAAATTAGTTCTTTTGAAATAGAGCACTTAGAAAAAGAAAGCTCTTCCTTAGATTTTGATGATGAAGTTCCACTTGAAACCCTCATGAAAAATAGGACACAACAGAGAGGGGTAGAAATGAGAAAAGGAAAGGCTAAAACACAACATATAGAAATAAAAGTGTCAAGTTCAAAAAAGAGGAAGGTTGATATTATTCATCTTGTAGCCAAACGAAAATGTGAAATCCCTCCTAGAAAATCAAACCTAGTTAGGCTTGTGATTGGCATGCCTTTGTAGGAAAGCCCTAAAAATGGTGAGACCTCACATGAGGATCCTGAAGCTCCAATGGAGCAAGAGCATGTTGAAAAAGAAGAAGACATATTTAAGGGAACAACAAACATAACACTGGTCGATCTTGCTAGCATTGCAAAAGAATTGGAGGAAAATCAGGACTTCCTACAGCATGAGCAAGAGGTCTAGTAGGATGAAGTCCTGCAATAACAACCAGAATTAGAACAAGAGTCCCTACAACAAAAGGAAGAAGAAACAATACCCTTATAGCTAGAGATAACTAGACAACCTGAGTCCATGTAAATAGTTTCATATGAGGAGCAACCATCAACAAAAATACTGGTAGGCATTCATAATCCTCCTAGTTTTATAGTACATGTAGCAATTTTGAATTTGTGGAAAGAGATACAAAGAAGGGAGGAAGAATGAAAAAAGAAAAACAAAATTTGAAGGAAGAAATTCAAAAGAAGGATGAAGAAATTGAGGAAAAAGATGCAGAATTGCTACCCTGAAGTAGAGGGTAGATGATATGGCATATTTGGCGCGAAATATTCTAGAATGTAGAGAACCCTTGAGGGTCTTTGCTCTGCTCTTGAAAGAGAAGTATCTCTCTTTTAATATGTCAAGACTTGCCTCAGGTTTGAATCCTTCTATTGATACCCCTATGGAATTTTTTTAATGCTTATAGGATTGCCTCCCCTAAAATGAACAATTTGCTATGTGAATTTTATTTACATAATTATGTTGTCACAAAGGACCATGATTGGAACCCATTGTTGTATGTTGGGGATATTCAATTGAGAGCATTCATGTCTTGGGTACAAAATGAAATTAGTTGGGGACAATAACACGGTGCTTATAAACAGTTGGAGTTTGATATCCCTTTGTCTATTAGAGCTGAATCAAGTAACCCAAGGGATATTTACAGAGAATGGCATAGAATGTTGCTTAGACCAAGTTATGGAAATAGGATTATGCCCTGAATTGAGGTAGTTTACACTGAGTATGAGGTAAAAACAACAGCAAAAGATGAAAGCATGAGGAGATGTTTATCCCAGAGATGGAATAGTTTGACTGATGAGCTGAAACAAGCTGAGCCTCATTCCATTCACAATTATGTTGCAACATTAAAAATAATTGAGAGACATATTTAGATTGGGAGAGCCTAGGGACAAAATTGGCTTCCCTTGACCTTTTAGACACCCATGCTCATGTGGCTCATGCCAAATTTCAGATTCTACTAGGGTGACATTGCTGTAGAAAGAAAGAGATGGGAAAGGTTTGACAGATTAGAAGGATTCTATTGAGATCCTAACTCGTGTACTATAGCCACTGATGTTAGATAGCTCTCAGTTGCAAATTTCAAAGCTTTGACTAGGCAGAAGAATAACTCTTCCCCTATTGGAGAACCAACAAAAGGTTAGGCTTGGGGGAGTGATGAGCCTAGTTTTTTGTCTAGTTTTGGGAAAAATATATAGTCTATGTGCTCATAGATGTCATGGAATTTAATTCTTAAGTGTTGGTATTGGCATAATATTTCCCTCAAACCATTGTCATTCAACATTACCCTATCTCTGCAAGCTTTAATGATATTTGGCCTAATATGTGGGTCATCTATATTGATTTTGCATGTGATTAATGAATATTTCTTAGAGTGGTTATTGGTGTGCACTTATTATGCATACTAACCTTGGCCTGCTGAATTAATACGCCAAGTTATGGAAGACACCACCAGCTAGGCATGCATCATAGTGACCAGCTGAGAAGTTGCTCCAAGTCAAAGGTAGCTGACAACAAATATTTTTCATGCAACTAAACGTAACTGCCTTGAAATGGACCTTAATGATCGAGCATGCATGGGTGTTACTGTTGTGTTGGATCTACGCTTGAATCAAGAATGTATGACTAGATTCCATGCATGTATAACCATTGTTGCTCAAATTTTCCTTGTTTTCCATCAATGGCGTCCTCCCAGTAATGGAGTTGACTGACTTGTTTAGCTATAGTATAAATAATAATTTGATGCTCCTTCTTCAGGAGGTTGCACGATTTTACTTTATACTCTCATTTTCAGTGATACATATACATTACTCTTTATATGCATGATTTACAGTGAATAAAATAAATTTCTTACTTCGAGCATCTAAGTTCTTGTTAGTTTAGATGATACTTATCCAATGGGGTGGTGAGTAATTTTTTCTCTTAGTTTAGCATTAGCTTAGTATTACTCACTATTTGATACTTAGTTTGAAATCTGGCATTGACTATTCCTACAACCACTAGAAGTCCATTCTATGTCTATTCCTGCAGCCAAAGAGAACATAGTAGTCCCTGTTTGTCTCACAAATTTTCATTCTTTCTTTGCATTTCAGCTTAAGCATAGTTGTTGATTGATGTTCAACATTTTCTTTATTTCCTTTCAGCAATTTACTTTCAACATTGTATTTCTTAGTTGTCGAATGCCATGACTACTTGAACCCCGAGTGCACATACAGTGCTAACCCATTTCAAGTTCACGTCTCTAGGTTGACAAGTTAAATGCACCTTCATGATGATTGAATGGCTATTCAGGCTAGATGTCCAGTCTCTGAATCATGGTTGTAAAGGATTATTTTTGAAATCATTGTAGGAGGCCAACACTAACCTCCAAAGTAAGCTGACTCTTATGGTGTTCACCTAAAAATTAACTAAACTAATGCTTTTGTTGGGAAAGGGTAAGAAAGAAACATAAAAATGAAAGTATCTCCTAAGGAGATGCACCAAAATGATTATTTAAAATGTGCATAGCTACTTTTACACATAATTGATCAACAACCAAGCTTTTGCATACAAAAATTAGAGGCTCATATGATCTTGCATCCATGTTTCTTAAGAAGGCTATAATAGTATCAAAGTCCTAGAAGGAAGATATACTCTCTTCACAACTTTGAATTTGTTTGTATTACCAACACAACATACAAACTGCAACATACATATTAATTCTACCTAAAGGTGCTACTAGTGAGACAAAAAATCAAGGATTAGATACTTCACATGAAATTGCATAAATCATTCAAACATAGACAATGAAAAAAATATGAGAAGGAAAAATTTGCTTAACTTTATTGATCTGAAAAAGGTGTAATATTGTTATGCATTCCTGTAAAAGAGTTACAATGCTATCCTTTTCTGAAAGAACCTCCAAAAAAAGTTACAATATAGCAAGAAGATGAAAAGAACTAACTTCAAATTGTTGTTCAAAGTTTCTTTATGCTTTCTTATTAGTTGCAAAAAGATAGGGACTTCAACTTCCCTTGGTCTTGCACAACAATAAAGCCTAATTTTAAGCCCCTTAAGCAACTCCAAAAAGGCTTCAGAATGAAGAAAAAGTCAATTCTTGACCTCTCCTACCATAAAGGCACCTAAAAATCCTCCTAGATGCTTTCATACCCCTCCAAAACTAAGTCAAAATAGTTCCTATATCTCCTTCATTGGTTTCTAAATTCACCTAGATGCTTGGCATAACTCATAAATCCCAAAACCACCCCCTTTTGTCTTAAACTTGCAAACAAATGATTTTCTTTATTTTTCACAACATACAACAATTACTAAAGCAGTTTATAGTTCATCACTTTAATAATGTTTTACATTTTAACATAGTCTCAATTCTGTGGAAAATGGAGGTAACATTTGACTAGACTTGGAAACTATGCAAAAGGGGATATACAACATTCAACATATTACATGAAGCATTATTTTATGAAGAAAATATTCAAAACAAAGGAAAAAATGCCATTTGGTGGTTGGCCAAACTTTAGGGCAAAAAGAAACCCTAAGGAAGCCTGCAGCCACACTTTGCATTTCATTTCATTTTTGTAAATCTGCAACTCTATTTAGGCCACCAAGGGTTTGAACTCAAGCTTTCATAGAGTTTCTAGAGCTTTCCATGGTGGAATTCGTGCATGGTATGGCTTTATCTTGCACAAAAATACCATTTTTTTTCCTTTAACTATGAAAGAAAAGGAAAAAATTGCTTATCTTTCTACAGAAAATGATGAAGATGCTTTGAGTTTTTTTGGTATAATTTAATGCTCATTATCTTGTATAGAAGAAATGGTGAAGAGATTGATTTACTGTATGTTTCTATTGTAGTTTTTTGTAAACTCAAACTTATATGCTTGGCTTGAAGTGAAAGTTTATATTCTAACTTTTATTGTACAAAAAAAAATGAGCTACTTTCCTTTTCTGTGTATTTTCCTTTACTTCATCCACAACTTATGTAAATTTTGATCCTTCTATTCTCATCCCATGAACAATATAGGTTTTTTCTCTTCATTATATTTGTGATGGATTTATTTTTCATTTCATGGTTGCTTATTCATTTATGCCACCTTGCAAAATTTCAGATTCATTCATGAACTCGTGGATTTCAGTGGATTGTCATGGATTATCCAAAGGTCTTTCAATTGTGCATAATGAATGGTGTGCTCCATGTGTTTCTATGGATATTATCCTTCTACAATTCATGACAATCTTCAATCCAAACTATTTCCATTTTAATGCAGTAATTAACCCATCATAATCTAGAAAACTGCATGAAAACTGTGGTTGTGAATGAACACCAGAGATGAGAAATACTTATTCCATAAGCCCCTATAAATTCACCACATATAGCTCATCATTGTTTATTTTATGTTCATTATGAATGTTGTTTATTTAATTGATTCATGTTGTCTTTACAGTGATGACTGTGTGCATTGAATTGCCATGACTTTCCCACTGTAACTTTAATGAAGAATTTTCATGACTTTCCTTGGCATGTAAGTGACTGATGTGACTTGAAGTCACTTCCATTGATGAAAATTACACCTCATATCCCTCTCAAAAAAAAGGGAAGCATGTTGGGCTCATCCCTTATGGGAGCCCATTTTCCTCCACATGCTGAGATGTTAATGCAAAGCAATCCAACAATGAAAGATGTACCTATACCTACACAATAAACAAACATGTTAGATAAAAGCAATGAAGCTTAGAGTTTGATGGTGGTTGATAATGATTTTCTACTTTTCCTTGATATTTGTGATGACTGCATATCCAATTTAATGCCTCATGAGAGTAAATTATATGTTTGTTGATATTATATATGAAGAGAATTTAATCCTGAGCTCTAACACCATATGTTTCATCCTTTACAAGTATTTTTGGAGCAACCAATGAAGGGAGTTGGAGCTGGAGACATATCTAACCAACCTTAGGATTCCTTATTTAGGAAATGACGGATTTGTTTTCTTTTCATGTTCTTTTATTTCATCAAATGCATAGTCTATTTCCTTATGTTGCATTTGATTATTTGATCAGTCACTCCCACAACTTGTGTCAGACACCATACTTTTGTACAATGAATAAAAATAACAATCTTATGCAAATTTTTGTAACCTTTTTTCTTGTAAATACTTGCATAATAAAACTACAAATTTCATTTGAAAACATCTTTTGTGTAATAGTGAAAACCTTAGCAGAACTTTATGTGTACCTTTTATCTTTAATTGCAAATGTTGTTCCAACTCTACTTGATTGAGCTGAAAGAAAAATTAGGTAACATTTTTGGTGATATCTGCTAAATGCTTGCCTACTAAGCATCTTAGACCAGTTGCCTGAACTTATCCATTGGGTACAGAGTCAAAAGGAACCTGACAAGAGTTAATAAATAGTCTTGCATACTATTGTAACTCATGTAAAACAATGCATAACACCTCCAAGCCTTATTCAACCTACCAAAAGACTAAAAAAAAATGACTAACCGTGCAAAAAACACTTAGAGGAAAGGAAAAATGCACCTAAAAACCTATGTGTAGCAACACTTATTGACCAAAACACCTAAGCTAATATACACAAAAGATGATCATACCTCAAAATAGAGTTTGATGTGTATCCCATTTGGGATAGGAATTATTTCACCATCCATTTTAGACAACTAAAAGGCATTGTGTTGTTTACATTCCACAATGATGAAAGGGCCACTCCACATGCTATGCTATCAAACTTTGTTTGTTTTCCAGTCTTTCTCTTAAGCTCATCCCATTTAAGCACTACATATCCTTCATTAAACACCTTTGGTGTTGCCCTTTTGTCAAAATATCTCTTCACTTGGAGTTGGTGAAGCTCCATGGTTTTCATAGCTTTATCTCTTGTTTCCTCAAGCTCTATCAATTGTGCATGTCTAATTCCCATATGATCCTCTTCTTCAAACATTTCAAGCTGGTTTACAATGTCAAGTGTTGGGAAATCAATAGACAAGGGAAGCCTTGCTTTCTATATACTAGCATATAAGGGAAATTTCTAATGGACCTCTTTGGCATTATTCTATCTTCCCATAAGGAAGATTTTAACTTGGTATGCCAATTTATTTGGTTATCCTCCATAATCCTCTCAATGATCTTTAAGTTATCAAGTTCTTATTTGTTGACTCCACCAAACCATTACCTTGAGGTTAATAGTTTGATGAAGTGTTCAAGTAGACACCATTCTTGATAGCCCATTCAAACAACCTTATTCCAACAAAAGATAAGGCATTATCAGAAATAATAGAGTCAAGTACACCAAACCTTGATATCAAATCCTCATAAAAATTCAAGACAACATTTTCATTGGCTTCTTTTAATGCCATAGATTTAGTCCATCTAGTAAAATAATTTGTGGCAGTGAGAACCCACATATGGCTTGCACTAGAAGGTGGATTAATAGCTCCTATAAAATCAATTCCCCACCTCATAAAGGGCTGCTCAACCTGTATGGGCTGCAAAGGAAGAGCTGGAAATTTTTCTTTGCCTGCAAACATTGCACACTTATTTTCTTGCCCATGCATGGGCATCTTTGAAGAGGCTTGGCCAATAGTATCCAACCCTCATAATCTTCCAAGTCGTGGTCCTTGGAGAAAAATTACCACCAATTGTTCCATAATGAAATTCATGGAGTGTTTTATCAACTTGATCAATATTTATGCATCTTAACGAAACTCCATTATGGTCCTTTCTAAATAGTACACCATTGACTAGAACAAAATGAATAGACTGCAATCTAAAGTACCTCCTTTTTTATTTGTCTGAACCATGTGGAAACTCACCAGTTTGTAGAAAATGAACCATTTCTTGCATCCAACTAGCACCCAATGATGGTGCAACAATTTGAGGTTCATCATTGGTCATGAGGACAACTTCCTTTTGAGTTTCTTGCTCACTTTTTGACCCAATAGCTAATTGTTCACACATTCCTTTTCCTCTATCCGACTTTGTGACTTTGATTTCTATCTCATACTCCATGACTTCAGTAATCCAACCTGCTCTTTTCACATTCAAATCCTTACTCAAAAGAAATTACTTTACACTAGGATGAGCAACCATTACATAGAAATTTTTATTTGAAATCAAATGCCTAAACTTGTTCAAACTTCTAATAACATCAAGAACATGTTTCTCAACAAAGGAATATCTATGTTCATAATCTTCTAGGCCTTGACTAAAAAATGCTATTGGTTGTTCCAAATTGTCATCATTTTGATGTACCAACATAGCATAAATAGTATCTATGCTACCAAAATCATAAAGGATGAAGTCCTTGGAAAAGTTAGGATTTACCAACGTAGGTGCTATTGTTAAAGCCTCTTTGATAGCCTCAAAGTTATGTTTTCCCTCTCTTGTCAAGTTGAAACTTGCATTCTTTTTCAACATTGTAGTTAGAGGTTTCAAGAGATTGGCTATATTAGTTATAAACCTTCTTACAAAATTTATTCTACCAAGGAAACTTTTCAGCCCCTTCTTTTGGATAGGAAAAGGTAAAATAAGAATGGCACTCACCCTTTCTAGATCAATGGTTATTCTATTTTTTGAGACCACATGTCCTAGGATCTTTCCTTCATGGACAAAAAATATACATTTTTTGGGGTTAAGGGATATGCCAAATTCCCTACACCTGTCAAACACTTTCCTTAAATGAGAAAGATGCCCATCAACATTTTTAGAAAAAACTGTTATATCATCAAGGTAAATGAGCACTAATTTGTAAATTAAACTTTGAAATTCCATGTCCATTTCCCTTTGAAAGGTTGCACCAGCATTGGAAAAAATAAAAGGAATTCTCTTATAGGCCATTGTTCCCCATCTCATGGTAAATGTCATCTTATACTAATCCTCCTCCTTTACTAGCACTTGGTTTTACCCAGAATAGCCATCAAGTAATGAAAATCTTTTGAACTTTCAACATGTAGGAAATGTTCCATAGAGGGTAGTGGGTAGTGGTCTTTGAGTGAGGCCCTATTCAAGTCTCTAAAGTACACAAAGCCTTATCTCTCCATTTTTACTTTCTAACTAGAACAAGGTTGGAAACCCATGAGGTGTGTTTGATTGGGAAAATGATGTTACCCTCAATAAACTTAGTCAACTCTTTTATCATAAGGGGCTCAAGCTTGGGATTCAAAGGCCTTTGTTTCTACCTAACTGGTTTTGTATTTGGCTCAATTTCAATGGTATGTTGGTCAATATTTGGGTCAACACCTTTTAAATCATAATATTCCCATGCAAATATATCATGAAACTCTTGAAAAAAAAAAAAAAAAAGCTTCTATATCTTCTTGAGAACAAAGCTTACCAATTTTGAGAAGCTTACCTTTGAAAATTTCAAGCTCTTCATAGTGCTCTTCTTTAATCTACATGTTGTTTTTTCCCTTTTTAAGTTGATCATCTAAACTTAAAAATAGACTCCAAGGTGACCAGAACCTTGGGTAACTTATTTTTCCTTAGTTGTATAATCTAGTCACCATACTGTTGTTTTAGTTTTTCTTGATTTCCCACTAAAAAATCATCTTCTTCAAGTAGAAAACTAAGCACCTTCTCATCACTTTCAAAAAAATTCCAATGAACATTATTGTCAGGAATAGATGGCCTCACTACTACCTTAACATGTTACTGTACCATATCATTTTTAACATCATTTGGAATATCAAATTGAGCACCTATAGCAGCCAACCTATCAACATGCTTTTTTTGACCTCTAGGTATAGACATCAGATTAAAAGCTTCAAAATCCACTATCATATCCCATAACCTATTATTATAAGACTTAAGAACATCATTTTTAGTCATATGTAAGCCTCTTACCTAATTTACAATCAGTTCACTATCACTAAACACTTGTAGGAAACTTATCTTTCTTTTCCTTGCCCATTCCAAACCTTGTATAAGACCCTCATATTTAGATGTGTTGTTAGAAAAACTAAATGAAAAATGAAAAGTTTAATAATATTGTTCATGTTGTGGGGAACAAGAATGGCACCCCCACCAGTTGCATGTTTTCTTCTTGAGCCATCAAAAAACATCTTCCAAACTTCATTCTACTACTGGTTATGCTGATGTTCAATGTTAGGAATGACAAAATCTAGCCCATGCATCATATAAAATATAAGCCTACCTCTTCAATGTTTTTACTTGGATCATATTTAATGTTTTTTGCTGCTCATTCATCCAAAAGGATGTCTAGAATACTCTCAGTTTGGGTATTTGGCTCCTGGGAAACAATATGTTCATCATGATCAAAGACATCACAGTTTGCATTAGTGGTACTAGGTACATAGGGCTCTATGTGGTATTTTTCTATTGAATCATATTTAATGGTCACTTTAGTTCCATAGATTGTCCGAAACAACATATGTGACCAATCTAAAGATAGATAACCACCTATTTTAGAAGTAAAATTTCTTGAGAGACAAAGAGAAAAATATGGTGGCAAGTCAATAACAAATATATCTTATGGAATAGAAAAATTGGGGCATGAATGCAAAGTAAGGCTCAAATATTTAATAACCTCTACAATATTGATGGTTTTTCCCATCAAATTGAACTACACCTTTTTGAAGAGGTCGGTATTTTAAACCTAACCTATCAACAATTTACTTTGGAATAATAGAACTACTAGCCCCTGAATCAATTGTGCAATTATGGGGTAGTTTATCTCCTATGATCAAAGACACATAGAAAGGTGGTGGCTTGACCTCTTTACTTGGCTATGCACTGTCATTTTGGGGTGCATAAGTAAATACAACTTTATCTTTCCTAATTGGAATTTCACTTGACACACTAAAATCTAGTAATGTTGATTGTAAATTTTTTTTTTCCTTGGTATAGGCAAAGAATCACACATATACATAGTAACATTATCTTTCTTCATATGCTCAAGAATATTAAAAGGTGTAGCAGTTACCTTTTTATGAGTTTTTATGATAGCAGGGTCTTCTTGCAAGTGTGTTGGTTAGGGCTAATTCCTAAGCTACTCTTTACTAGTGCCTTACAAATTTATTTGAAGTACATGTGGTACATGAGAGGTAGATGGACCAACAACCTCTTTTTCTACTCTAGGATCTTGATAAGGCTCTTTATTTGTTGAATACCCAATCTCAGAAGCCCTCTTCTTGGCTCTTGTATTAGCTTCTATAGGGGAATCATCCCCACTAACCTCACCAAACTCCTCTCCTTTCCAATTTAGGAGAGTGGTATCACTTGGATAAGGCTCCTGCTATTGTAAGGACTCATCATTTGGTAAATTTAGCTACATGCTAGACACATTTTGCACCATCAAAGCTTGGTTAATCACCCCATTTGAGCAAGTGGACTAGTTATGTGGTTGATTACAAGGAAAACACCATTCATAGTCTTATGCAATATTTTTTTGAATAGGAACTAACTCCTTAGATGAGTTGGGTGTGTTGCCTATAGCACACATGCCCCGTTCAGACTAGGGACCCCCTCTTTTTGTTCCCATTGTGTCAGGTTTCTATCAATTTTTCCTTGTTTTGTATGCCCCTATTTCTGAGCTTAAAATTGGTGACATGCAATAAATTCATCAAAATCCACTTGACCAAAATCACCTATCCACAATTTTCTAATTCTTTGGCCCTTGCGGATTTAAGCCTCTGAGTTTCCTTGAGCCTTCTACCACTGCATTCACCAGACCTTGCAGACCCGAATTTGTGGGTATCCTCTTACAGAATTCCACTATCTCCTCACCATTATCCTATGGACAAACCTCAGCGTCCACCCACATGGTGGGTTCCACATCAACTTTTACCATTAGGGTCTTCAACAAAGAACTACGCCAACTACGGTTTCTACAACCCCACCAACCTAGCTACTATTGTATTGAGATTTAATGCACGCATTAATGGCTAAATTGTTTATAAATAGGAGCACCAAACATGTCACTTTCATGCTATGCTTTTGAATTTTGAAGAGAAAACCAGGAGCTCCCGCCCATGCAAAGCCCCTAGTTAGATTCAAGCTAGGTTTTCTTCATATTCTTTTGTGATTTTGAGGTAAGTCCATGATTCCTTGCGCTGGGTGTTTTGAAACGTTTCTTTTAAAATTAGGATTTCATAAATGTTGAAAATATTCATAAACCAAAACCTAGTTCACTACGGCATCCCATCGAACCTCCTCAAGCCTTGGGTCTATCGCTCACAAATTTCCCCCAGCATTCAAAATTCCTTAGTGTCATCCCCAATTCATGGAAGTGCCCCTGTACAGAATCCTGTTCCACCATTTCCGTTCTTCGCATATTGAAGAACCCACTATAGCCCACCCTGTTACCCCCACCATCTATATCAATGCTTGTAAGTCTCAAAGAAAATGGCTAATTCCACGGTCTTATGTGCAAATTCCCATGCGGGCTTCTACCTTCAGGTATCCCCCATCCTCTCACCATGTGATTAGTGACAAAAACCTAATGGTGCCCCACATCACACGATCCACCTTCATTTTTTTCACTGAATGAACTGATCCAAAAGCCTACTAAAATACACTAAGTCTAGATGCCTTGCGAGTCACGTCATGTGGCTTTCCATCATCCCACCACCATTGTTTAATGATGAGGTCACCTCGTCATCTTGTAGTGCAGACCTTGCACCATCGATCTTTGTGTTAAAAGTCTTCCAAAAAATGCAAAGTCAAAATGTCCATGTGGGCTAACCTATGCAGGAAGACCCTATTAGAAATTCTGTCCACCAAATGTCTCTATCTTACAGCCAAGCACCGATGTCCTCCCACATTGTGGCCTCCATAGGATGGTTTTCCCTTTCCTATAATTTTGAAGTTTTCCAACATGAAAACCCTGATCTACAAGGTCTCTGTGAGCTCACCTATGTGGACCATCATCTATGGAACACTATCCCCTCATGCCCATTCCTTTATGACAGGAACTTAGCAGCAGCATGAGAGTTGACTTTAGCATTCATGAGACCAATTTCAAGGATTGATGCCAAGGCATGAGTGATAACGTCCAAAGCATCTATGGGTTCTGCAATGTGAAACTCCACATGTGGGTCGCCGTCTTCTAAATGTCACTACTTAATGGACAAGATCTAACATCTTTCCACCCCACAGTTCCCACACCCATTAAACTTGCAAGAGCACTAGAGCTTCACCTAATGACTTCAAGTACCTCATAGCTAATTTCCATAGTTTTTTAATCATTTCATGAGGGATTTTCTTGTCAAATGAATTATACCAAAACTTCCTTGTGACGTGGTTGTCTACAAAACTCCATGATCCCAAAACTGTCTTGCCCCTAGCTACTCCTGATGGCTTCCACCTAAGGGAAACCTACACCTCTAGGCCTGCATTTAAGAAAATGATCCAAATAGGCCTTGAAAAGAAAACAATGATAAATTTTATGGTCTTTTAAAGATGTATGAATGGATCTAATCTTGGGTTTGTAGGATATAACTAATGTTTACCTCTTTATATGTGAAAACACTTACTACACTTTGTGTATGCAAGAATTATGGAACCTACTACTCAAGGATCATTAGCAAAGCTTGTAGGAAAGACTAACAAGGGAAAGAATCTTGCAAGATCACCAAGGGGAAAGGAAGAAAAGGAACAAATGAAGTACTAGTTCCATAGGGTGGAGTTCACATCCAAGGTTGCCTCCACCTAGAACACAATCTTAGACATAGACCTTGGACACATAAATATTGATGATTTCAAGCAAAGGGTGATGGTAAACCTGGCCATAGAAGATGTGCAAAGGATCAAACAAAGTGGCCTTGCAAAGGTAGTCACTCTCCCTCTTTCCTTGCTTGCTCTAGAATTGATCATGGCATGTCAGGAGTGCTACCACTCTAACAGGAAAATAAAAAATAAAGATGGAAGAGTACTAGCAGACTTGTCTTCCAAATCTATTGACAAGAAATTTGGGATCCCAACATTTGATAAGATGGAGGAAATAGAGAATGAATTTTCTGAAAACATGTAGAAAGAGGACCCTTTCACATGCAAAAGAATGATCATTCAACATTGGTTAAAGACCAAGAGGGGTAGTGCCAACAAGGTACCCCAAAAACTATTTAGAAATGATTTCTTTGAGGAGTACCACAATTTGGTTACTGTCTTGAGAAGAGGGATGGGCTTGTCGATTGCTACTTTCTTTGAAGAATGGATGTTCTACTTTGTAGAGGAAATCATCCATGGTGGGGAAAAATTCCACTAGGAAAAGATGATCAATGATAACTTCCATAACTAGCTCCTACCCATTAAGAAAACCTCCAAGTTCTACATGACATCATATCTAGTCTATCTCCTTGCAGAGAAATTCCCATACAAAGGGCTCTTCTGTACAGGAACACTAGGAACTAAGAAGGGAGAACTCAAGATATATGACTTCTATGTTGAAATGATGGATACACAATGTCCCTGAAGTTGCATCCTTCAAAAGGACCTCCAAGAAGAAATTCAACCACATAGAAAGTGTTGCGACTAAGGGAATGCAAATAGAGATTGCTATTGATCTACAATATGAGATGATTACAAATGTACAAATTCCCTGAATATATAGGCATGAATGAGATGCAAGATGCAATATTATGTTGCTATGTGTCATGATCTAACAACATGTGACAACATGTGAACCCTACGTAGGAAATGATAAAATATTGAGATAAGTTCTAGAAGGACAACTCATCTTCTAGAAGGAATCTTATCCCTACAAACATGGAAAGGGGAATTACCCCATTATTTATGATATTATCTAATTTATGCAACCTAGTAATAAATAATTCAAGACCTAAGTTAACTTATGCTAGTGTAATAAATAATTAATTACACTAACACCCCCCCATAAGTGCAACTTAGGGAGGAGATGCAATGATTATACAAAGATGATGATAATGATGATGGGTCCTAGCTACATAATGGCCATTTTAGGTGCCCATTTACAAATGAGAATGAAAATGCAACAATTCTCCCACAAATGGAGAAAAGAGGAAAACCCAGTGGGAACAAAACCTCTCTCCAAAAAGGAGATGAAAATGTAGAAAAGTGAGAAAGGATGGGAAGGATGGAGGACTTCTAGACACCCCCCAAGTACACCATCTGTCACATGGATACAATAAAATCAATGGTCCCCCCATAGGAGGGAAATAGAGAGACTATATAGCCCCCCTAGAATATGTGATCACCTACAAAGATGGTAAGTGTCTGTAGACAAAACATGATCCAACATCGACAAACAACTTGTCTCCCTTTCGGAAGAAACAAAACCAAGTGCAAGTGTAGGGATGCTTCCCATTTTGGAGAGGAATTGAAGGTAAGATGAAGATGGATGTTGATGATGTCTCTGAACTTTTCTCATATGTCTCCTTCCCTAATGGTTAAGATATCACAATCAATGAAGAGGGTGACAAACCAGGACGATGTAAAAATTGATGTTGAACAAGATCCAAAGACTGTGATACAATGAATATGATGGAGACTAAATTTTCCCCCCATAATGAAGTGTCCTCAAAACCACTAAATGAAGTTTGAAACAACAAATGTGTCCAAACCACATGTCTCCCACTAGGAAGAAGTAGTTCCAATCGTAGATACTGAAGAAACTCCATCTCCTAAATAGAATGAGAGGGAAGAAGTCTCATACATGAAATCTCTGAAGAGAAACCAAGTGCCTCCAAGTAGTCTTAGGATCCCCAATCAAGGTTGAGAAAAAGGGATGAGGAGACTCAAGAGAACTCTCCAAATTAGGATTAGAATATAGGAGTGATATCCCCTTAAGAATGTTCTCCAAACCTATAGAAATAGCCAAGTCAGCAATCCCTGAAACAAAGCCATCCTATGATGTCAAATCTAGAAAATTGAATGTGTCCTAATGGATAGAGATGATGGAAGCCTCAATCAATGAATTTGGACAATGAAACACTGAATGTGAAGGGATACAAATTGTCTCAGATGGAGAAGAAGCATCTAAAGAAACCTTGTCAACCTCCTGCATAACAATATCATCATGGGGTATCTGATATGAGGAATGGAATTTTGAATCATGACAATTATGGAATGGTGGAGTGTATGAATCTCCACATATCTCCCAAAGCTTAGTCCAAATGATATGAGGACAATCACAATCAACTTGCATAGCAATGATCTCCAAGATAGTGTATCTACAACTCCAAGCAAATTCCTGAGTACCTTCACTTGGATGGGGAACTATACCATAGAGATGTGGCAAAAAATCTAGTGATTGGAGATGGTGGATGATCCCATCCTACCATTGTTTATAGTTACCCTTGTGAAACATAGTCAG
Organism: Sequoia sempervirens; assembly: GCA_007258455.2. Taxonomy (NCBI): domain Eukaryota; kingdom Viridiplantae; phylum Streptophyta; class Pinopsida; order Cupressales; family Cupressaceae; genus Sequoia; species Sequoia sempervirens. Next base: position 1,331,174 of record VDFB02358134.1, on the reverse strand, counting down.
AGAAGGAGAATATTCAAGCCCCATAATGTACTATTAGATTTCTCCAAAAAATAAAGACAATGACCTTCAACAATAAATAGAGACTTCCAAGGATGATGTGCAACTAAAATGATGCCACCCAAATAAAAAATCCTTTCCCCAAGCTTCGGGATATCCAAGTTATTGAACAAATGCACCAAATTGAAAAAATATAATGCAAGAGTACCTAGAGCTAAAACTGATCAAAGTGTCTAAATGGATGAAAAAAGCTCTGAATTACCTTCTTGATGCCGCTAGAATCACTAAAATTTGATGAACGGTTGTGAAGATATGAGACTTTATGTCCAAACTAGGGTTTTGACTTTAGTTGATTGTAGAATTTTTTGATAGTAGAACTCTACAAAATTTATGCCACCACTGGAAATTAGACCAAATCCTCTTTCTGACGGTATCTCATTTGTCAATTTTTGATACCCTAGGTGAAAGTTATGATAAAACAAAAGAAAGGCCTAGATTAGGCACTTTGCAGGCTAATTAGGAGCAAAAAATAAGCCCCCTGGGCACTAGGATTCGATTGTTGATATGACCGCAGTGTTACATATGGCAAAAAAAGTGCCACCTACCCTGGTGGCAGTGGAGCTAAGCAAAGGAGCAGAGTGGCTAGGTTTGAAGGTGGCACCACCTTGATTGGGCGAAGCCCACAGAATTTGATAGAACCTTGGTGGGAGCTTAGGATGCAAGTGAGAACTGGTGGTGGGAATAGCTAGCAGCGGCCAACAGGAAATTTTGTGTCGAAGGCAGGAGGAGACTAGCTAGAGAACATGGGGGACCAGCGGTGAGAACAACTCATTGGTGAAGAAAATGGATGGGCCGATGAATGGCTTGGTGGGAATGATGTTGGTGGATGGGAAACCAAGTGGGTTTGGAAATCATACAACCTGCAACAAATAACAGTGGCCGAAAAAGAATTTTCTGCAAACTATTGAAATATGATAGCTGACATACTAATTTTGAATATTGTCAATTTGCTAATTCAAAATTTTAATATTATTGCCGATAAAATATATAATCTGCAGAATTCCAACCTGAATAAAAGCTAACAATGATTTAAAAAAATCAAACCCCCAATAATGTCGATGGAAATATATGTATGCCAATGCATAAATATAATAGCCAGCCGCTCCAAAAAAATATATTTCTACCAGAACTATTGAAAAGCCAAAGATATTTTTTTTCCAAAAATAATATGAAAATAAGCCCAATGTTTTTGAAAAGAAAGTGCCTATGACTAAAAAAAATTTGCCTCAGAGGACAACTGACAGGGAGGATTTTTTACTACAAATTTGTGTAGATTGTACAATTGATTTACAAACCCTAAAATACCTTTAATGCTCTCAGGTTGATGAATCCGATTTTGATGAATGAACAGGTGATCCTAGGTTTTTGAGGCCTTCTGAAGAAAATGGCGAGCTTGGATCTGACTCAATTTGCTTCAGAAATCAGCTTGGTCCCTAGGTGGAGTCAAGTAGCCTGCAATGGAAACCTTCAAGCCTGCAAGAATCTCTCTAGCCCAACTTTCTTGTTCCTGGGATGAAATCTCAATGGAATGGCTTTGATACCATGTTGAAATGATGGATGCACAATGTCCCTAAAGTTGTAGCCTTCAAGAGGACCTCTGAGAAGAAATTCAACCACACAGAAAGTGTTGCAACTATGGGCATGCAAATAGAGATTGCTATTGATCTAGAATATGAGATGATTACTAATGTACAAATGCCCTGAATATATAGGCATGAATGAGATTCAAGATGCAATATGATGTCTCCATGTGTCATGATCTAACAACATGTGACAACATGTGGACCCTACCTAGGAAATGATAAAAGATTGAGATAAGTTCTAGAAGGACAACTCATCTTCTAGAAGGAATCTTATCCCTACAAACATGGAAAGGGGAATTGCCCCATAATTTATCATATCATCTAATCTATGCAACCTAGGACTAAATAATGCAATACCTAAGTTAACTTATGCTAGTTTAGTAAATAATTAATTACACTAACATGCTATCCCTAGTTGCAGTATAGGAAATTCAAAAGAGAGTACAAGAGAATAAATGATGCCTTCATTGGGCACATAATTAGACTCTTGGGAGGATATTTTGAGAGAAGGGTATGACACAGCATGAGGGATTTCATAAAGAAATTTGGGTATCTATTCATTCAGTTCCAAAAGTTTACCTACATTAGAGCATAAGGGTTCTTAGGAAAACCCTACTCGCTATCGCGCTACCCTAATGAACGAATCATCTATTTGTTGGTTTCTAAATAGTTGTAGACTTCCCATACATTGTTAAGTGATAACCACTAAGCTAGGATTCCATATCCCCTAACCTTTGGATAAGGAATGTACACTAGCCCCGTTGCCTAGTGTGTTGAGTATTCAAAAAAAGGAATTGGTGGAGTATAACTTGGACCTCCACATAGACCGAGGAAGAGTGGACCTTCATGGAAAATTGAAGAAATGGGTTGGTAGGAAATATTCCCACCGACCTCATATTGAGGATTTCTAGACCAACTGCAATGATGACAAAGAAGTTCCAATGTGGGTCTACATGAGAATGATCGCCTAGTTTGTGAATTCTATCAATCTATTTCCAGTTCCTGGTTAGATAGTTGAAGAAGAAAACCTTGTGAATGATAGATACCATGTCATGGCCAAGATGCCCCTACCAGTTACATATTAGAATGAAGAGGAGGTCACTGACCTCAACATTCTCACCTAGCCCATTGAACATAGAACAAGGCAATGGATGGATGCACAAATGGATCAACTTAGAGAGCAGGGTGTGAGGTTGGCATATGGTGAGCTCGAGGATGAGCCTGAAAGTGAAAATAATAGTGGTGCAACCTATAATTGATCAAGTGAGGCTCCCAAGTCTCCACCAGTCACGAGATCTAAGGAAAGGAAGGATGCACCTGAGTGAAGCCAAAACACAAGGTGTAGTCTAGGAAGATGACCAAAGGGTAGCCATCTAAAAGAACAAATAGAATGGGTACATTCCTCCTTGAGATGCCTACCATCGAGGAAGATCCCCAACATGAAGAGGAAGAGAAAACTAAGTAGTTGCACTCACTACCTACAACTTCCGCTCCCACCACTGCTACTACTATCACCGTTCCACCACCCTCTGCTTTAAAGAATTTTCCTGTCTCATCTCCATTTTTTATGGACATCTCATTCCATGTCACCTCCACCTTGCCAACTACTTCAGTTATGGTATTGGACTCTTCCTCTTCTACTACTTCCCCATTGTCCTATTCTTTTCTCTTGCATCCATTGCCTACATTCTCTACTTTTATGTCATCCATGCCATCAATTTCTATTCCACCACCTATATTTTTGCATCCCTTCGTGGCATATATGGAGAACATGCCTATTGAGCTCTATGGGTTAATCCTTGACCCCAAGGTCTAAGATTTAATGGAAAATATTGTTGCTGCCCTACCTCTTGCCCCACCACCTATCAACCCACCAAAAATGGAGGCCACAATGCAGATCTTAGAAGAGATGGAGAGACTCCATGCAAGGAAATATAAGGAAGGACTACAAGACATAGCTAAAGATCTTGAGGATTATAACAAAGATAATTACTATGAAAATCCAGAGGGTGGACTAAGTATAAACTTAGACAAGGTGGCCTTTGATGAGAAGTCACAAAATTTAGAAGAAGACCTTAAAGCTCTTGGTGAGCATTATGTGATAGAAAAATCATATCAAGAACTAGAAGATCCCCACCCAGAGGAGCACCTCTCCCAAGAGGGAAAGCCATACACGGATCTAGATGTGGAAATACTTAAAGAGCCTCCACTAATTGGTCAAGATAAGGGCTCAATTTAGGAAGAAGTGCCTTCAGAAAAGAGGGAAGAAAAGGAAAAAGAAAGAGAAGAAAACGCACCCAAAAAGAACTTTGAGCCTGAATAGAAAATTGAAATTGAGCAAGAAGAAGATGAGGAGAAAGGAACCAAGTCCCCAAAAAAGGAGTATTGGGGATCAACCCGAAGCAACAAAAGGGGCACAATCAGAAGAAACTATTGTTGAAGAGAATGTGGAGGTCATTGACCTTGATAAAGGGAAAGCCACACGAGTAGAAGAGATAAATGAGAAAGAAAAATAGGATCAAGAGGTTCCTAGTGATGAAGAGGATCGGCCTAAAAAAGAACAAGAAGAGGAAGGTGATCATGAATCACCCAAGGGTCAAATAGACATTCCTGACAGGCTAGAACAAAAATTGAAGAAGAAAGCTCTAGTAGTCACTGATCCAAAAGCAAGACTAGAGGCAATACTAGCTAGAGCACTAATAGGAACCAAAAAGGTGAAAAGGTCTAAAATTAGGTCACACATCATAGTGGATGCTTCTGGGTTCCAAATGCTACAAGTTGCCACCCCTGTAGTGGAGGTATATGAATAGTGTAGGGGTAGGAATATTAGATATCCACAAGTGGTGGAATTGACCATTTATATCCAATAATGGATGTCCATGGAAAAAGAGGCCCCAACAGAATTATCTACACAAGCCATCATGTCCAAAGAGGGGCAGAGTAAAATGAAGAAGATGAAAAAAGGACCAAGTCCATTGTGGATTGGTTCAACCTAGTGATATACAATGGTGATATGAGCATTCGCCAAGCTGCCCGGATGTTCAATAAGTTCTGAAGTTTACAAAAGTAGCTAGAGGATGCAAAAAATACCTACAATAGGTTCTTTGAGTTGTATTGAATCACCTATCCTAAGCTTGAGAGTATCCTTAAGATTTCCCAAGGAATATGGGAAAAGGAGTTGGTATTGCCAAAGGATGATCATTGGTTGGTGGAAGCATAACAAATGAGCCTAGATTATAGAAAGGAGATCCTAGAAAGGGTCTTGCACAAACTAGAGCTTGATCTTGAGTGGGTTGCAGAGCACTGAACTGACTGTGAAGATTATTTGAAGATGATGACTAACTATAAGATTCCCACTCTAGAATTAGATCCATAGAAAATCAAAACATTCCTTCATAAGAAGATGGAGTAAGGAGTTGTGGACACACTATGACTGGATTTCATGGATTTCATGACAAGGGCCTTCACTTAGTTTGAGCAGGTTATCAAGGCAACCCAAAAATGCACCAAGCATTGGGAGTAGGTCACTAAGAGATTCAATAAAACAATCTTTTAGATCCTCCAATCTGACCTCATGGAATGGGACAAACTCTTAACTATGATCAGAAAGTTTGTGGAGTATGCTACTCTCCAAAAGAATGTTGGAAATCCAATTATTGATGATGATTATTTGACAATATAGCTATAAAAGATAGAAGTAGCTAAAATGAAAAGTAAATACAATGTAAAGGCAGTTAAATGACAAAATAGGCTAAATGAAAAAATAGGAAAAAACAAATGTGTATTTTATATTGTCATATATTTGGGGTAGGTGAAACCCTAATGTAAAATGAATTTGAGCCACACAATGAAAATGAATCTTTTCAATTCATTTTTCTTTTGGAAAACTATAAATAGGGGTATCCTCTCATTTTCAAAGAGAGAGATGAGTTGTTTTGTAAAGGCATGCTGCAAAAAAATTAATGAGAAAAGCATTGTTTGGATGGTTTCTTGTGTTTTTTTCCCCATGTGTGCATGATTCAATCTCTGAACATTGGATCTTATCTTTGTTGTTCTAAGTTTGAAGTTACTTTTATTTGTTAGTATTTTATGTTGTGCTTCAATGGTGGGTGTGTGTTGTTGTGTTTGATGTATTCCAAGCTCATACTTTTGGTTGTTTATTGATGGTAAATTGTTGTGTAAAGTTATTATGAGCATTGTTCATATTGTTGAACTTAATTTCAACTATTATTCATGCTTTAATGGTGAATGATTTTTTTGAAAATCTATAGACCTCAAAAGATTGCACTAGTTTCATGAGACTGTAGGCTATCCTTGGTTAAGGGGAACTCAATTTTAGGAAGTCTGTCCACTATAGAATCCTCCATTGTTACTGTTCAATATTAGTTGTGGGTCTAGGAAACTTCTAACCCTTTTGCTCGTTTGACCTTTCTTTAAAATATGAAGTTAAGACAAAGTTCTAGCATCACAACAAAGACAAATTTGATGACTAAAGAGAAGTTTTAGTTTGTTTTCATGAACTTGTAGCAGGTGTCCTTCATTTCCATAATTTACAAAACTCCTTTTGTAGACCCAATTCCCTCCATGCTTAATAACCATAAATTCCCTAAATTCTAATTACTAGAAAATCACATCAACCAATTGGACTATTCCAAGCATTGTCATGACCTGACACCTAAGATACCTTGGGGTGATTTCTAAAAATTAGTTGTAGAAATTACCTTTCAAGAGAGATAGCATACTTGTATGATGTCTATGTTGAGAAGGTGCTAAAACACCCATCAATAGAACTGATTCTAGAAGGAGGGCCTACATAATATGGACTGAATTGGGTCCTTCTCCCCTCAAAGGTTTCATAGAGTGCTTAGATCCACACCTGACAAGGGAGAATTTCAAGAGCTAAAGAGCCCTACTAAGGCTAAGAGAGACAAGAAAGGGGAAGCATCAGCTTCAGCCCCTCCCCCTCGACCTCCATCCTTGCATCTCCTTCCTCCCCTTCACTCCATACAACACTTGCATCTTCCCCGGTATCAAGACGTAATGACCTGACCACAATAACCCCATCATAATAACCCAAGGAAAAAATAACCCAGGGTCATAATGACCCATGGACAGAATAACCTGTGGTCAAAATAACCCATGTAATTTATAAATTTTGTTTTCCTTTCTCTATATTCTTATGGGGATATTATGTCCATGGGTTATTTTGACCACGAGTTATTTTTGCTTGGGTTATTATGACCCTAGATTATTTTTTCCTTGGGTTATTGTGACCAAGTTATTCATTCTAGGGTTATTTTGGCCGGGTTATTATGTCTTGTAACTATTATTTCCTATCCAAGCCATTATGGGAAGTGGAGGTTGCAATTACAATGCTACAGTAACTTGGGGCTGAAGTGGGATTGTAGTTGGGGCAGCACCTTGGATGTGAAATATAGGGGTGAGGACAACAACTTAGCTATGAGAGGTGAGGGGCGGGAATGTTGTATGGAGTGAATAGGAGGATGGTTATTGTCCCACTTCATCCTCAAGTTACTATAGCATTGCAATTGCGTCCTCCACTTCCCACAATGGCTTGGCTAGGAAATAACCCATCTCTATTGTCCTTTAATGACTACCACAACATGCCAAAGAATCCATAAGGCTTCTGTAGCAAGTTCCATCCACGTGATCTGGAAAGGATAGTAGAAGAACACATCGAGATCTTCCAAACAACATTGAAGGATATGCAAATTGAGCATGAGGATGTGGCTTGTAGGCTCTTGCCTAACTCATTTGTGGATGAGGATTTCTATTGGTACATCCATCTACCAACCAGATCCATTACTTATTAGGATTGAATGAAGAAAACCTTCCTACATAAGTTCAAACTTCCTATTAGCTCCATAGAGTTATATCAATAGTTCATGTCCGAGAGGAGAGAAGTCAATGAGCCAATTAGGTCATTCAACAATAGATTTCATAGAGATTTCATGAAGTTACAACGACCTTATGTGGTTGATGATGCCTCCACTAGACTGGTATATTACACTACCCTAGATATCATACATCTACTTTGGTAAAAAGGATGCACCCGCCGCTTGCTAGGTTGGTGGATGCATATGAAAAAATAGTCACAAAAAGCACCGATTTTGGGAAAAATATTGCGGGCCCACTTCCCTCCTTGGGGCCAACCACTAACCCAACTCAAATCCATGGGCTCACCCATGCCTTGACCCATTAGATTCCTATGTTGAATCAATTCCGTTACTCGCCAATATTGCCATGTCTGGGCAGCCTTTGAATCAGGCAACGTCTATGCCTCATTACTTGCAGCCTCTACAATAGCAAGTTTACTCCCAACAACCCCAAGTTCCTATGTACCTACAAAATTTAGAATTCCCATATGCTCAACAAAACCAACCTGTGATGCAACCCATATTCCTTCAGAATTTGGTGCCATAGTAAAATAACACAGAGAAGGATTGGATTGATGAGTTGATCAAACTAGTAAAGAAGTTGTTATGGAAATGACACACCCGGGGAATCGAAACAACCAACTGCAAGCCTCTCAAAGGAGTATCCAAGCCAACCTCAATCAAGACAATCATGATTCAAGTGCATCTTGGGGCCAAAATTATGAGAGGAAAAAATTCAGGGTAGAGGTTTGAAAGGAGGCCATCACAAAAGAAAAATAGAACATGCAAAACCAAGCCAAACAATGGAGGAATTCCCACACCTCTTGAACAACCAGGTGGTGCCGACAAGTCAACAAGTGGAGTTTATATAGATGAGGTTGCCTTTGTTGGATGGTGCTAAATACACAAGACTAATAGACATTCTGAGTTGGACTACCTAGAGTTCCAAACTACTGTAGAGATCTTCCAAGTGGAGGTCCATAATGCCATTGATGACTCAAGTTGCAAATACCTTGTTCCATAAGAGCCATACTATTCCTCAATGTTGGTGGTCAACAAGCCCCTTTCCCACAAAGTGAAAGTAACACGCCTAAGAAGGAAGTTGTTACCAAGGGCGAAGAAGTGAAAGAGGTATGTAATGAGAGCTCTTTATCTCATCTCTTTGATTCAGTAGATAATGGTCTTGTAGATGAGGAGGAACCTCGTGAGGATGAATTCCACATGTTTCATCAAAGAGAAACCCCATACAACTTGAGGAATAGGCATGATGGTGGTCCTTTTACTACATCCACTCCCCCTAACAACTTCAATACTCTGCTTGATCCTAATGCTAGCAATAACCTAACTTATCCCCACATGCCTACTCAAGACTTCAATAGAAATAGGTAGCCAAATTAGACCCAATATCAATCCACTAGCTCCTCCCAAAGAAAATTTTCTAAAGAAAAATTTGAAAAAATGGGAGAATATTTGACAAATGAATTGAAAAAGGTCAAAGTAAGTTTGTCAACCATTGAATTACTAAGGGTACCTAGTGTTAGAAAAAAAATATAGGTCACTAAATGGAGCCTCCACATCAAAGCCAGCCCAAGAGGTTCCCGCGAAGAAAGTTTCATTTGATACCTCCAACATTAAGCTTGTGATTAGGGAAATATTGGGAAAGAAACCTGATCAGTCCCCGAATCAGCAAGTAAACAAGAAACTAGCTAAAGAGAAGAATCAAGTACAAAATAGAGATAAGAACAATGATAAAGAAAAAGCTCAAGTAGCCTAGACCAACATATTATTAGGGTTGTTTCAGGGGAAATCGAAGACCCCTCATTTGTTGACAATAATCAGAATATTTGGCAAGAATCTACACAATTGTTTGCTTGGTTCAAGAGCCTCAACCAATGTCATGCCATTGAAAATATGTAAAGCACTGGGAATAGCTCTGAACCCCTCTTGATGGAAGATAACTCTACTAGATAAGACTGAGGTAAACATACTAGGGGAATTGAACAGAATTCCCATACATATTGCGGTGGATCCAAGAGTCCAACAAGTTATCAATCTTCAGGTTGTTGACATCCCAGACACCTATAGCATCATACTAGGAAGGGATTTCACCAAAACCTTAAATGGCTACACTACATTAGACTATTCCCACCTGTGGTTGCCCTAGAAGGGACTGCCTAATAAAATCCACATCGATTGGGAGCCTAGGATGAATTTCATGATTACTAAGTATAACAACACAAATGAGGTGTTTTTTATAGAAACAAATTTGGGAAATTACTATCCTATTGCTTACTAGGATGACAGAGAAAGTGTAGAGGAGGTCCTCATGTTATGTGATATTCCTATAAATCTAACTTTCATGTCAAATAACATGGAATTCTTGGTTGAGTTTGACGACAAAGAACTCTAGGACGACAGACGCATCAACTTGTTAGATGATTTCAAAGATTTTATGTGGAAATGTGTGCAAGACCAACTCAACCCAGGAACCAATATGGACTTTAAAGAAATGATTTTTCCCTACTGGTGCAGGGTGCATGATGTAGCTCATTCTGAGTTTGAATGTTGCCTATGCCAAAGTGTGGTGGATCATATCAAGGGACAAGTTATCCAAAAGAGAACCCTCAAGAGGGAAAACAAGATCAATATGATCCCAAACATACACAATGATTAAAGGATATAGAAGAAGATGTACAACTAAGAAAGGAAGTATGCTCAAATAGTTCTAAAGTCAAAGACCCCTCTAAGTTCTAGTTGTTGTGCCTCTACGGGTCCAAATCAAAGCAAGGATAGGGATCCAACTTCTAACTTTCTAGTCCCACATGTAAGATGTATTTTTTTTCCCATATATTACAATTCTATTGTACCAATAATGAGCAGAATATGAAGTATTAGTTCATGGAATCCTAATAGCATTAAGGAAGAAGGTTAGTACGCTACAAGTCTTTGGTGATTCTAAGCTAGTTCTGAAGTAGGTAAGGAAATTATACTCCTACAATGATAGAAGGTTAGAAAACTATAGAAACAAGGTATGGTATCTTATAGAAGGACTAGATGCATTCAATATTTAGTTGATCCCTCATAGTAAGAATCAGACCATTGATGCATTATCCAAAGCAGCTAGTACCCTCCATCCTTTGTCCTTAACTATCTTAAATAAATTCACTATAGAGCTTACCTCTACCCCCTCAATACCAAATAATGTCACCAACTTCCAAGCTTTTTAATAATGAAAAACACATCCTCGACTTCATCACCAATACATATGTATTTGCATCACAAATAATTGATGAAGCAGAGCTAGAAGAGGCTGAGCTTGATATTGAAGGAATGATCAATTTAAAGACCAACACAATGCCATGAGGCATGGTCTAATTAAAAAGAATATTTGACCTTGATCAGATTAGGGGTCAATATCAATAGATAATCAATGTGATGATTACAATATGGGTACCGCAGAAGAGGTCAAAAATGTTTTCATTGGAAAAGTGTGTACCTCAAAGGAAAGAAAATGAATTGTTGACGCCTTTCTCGCCTTACATGATGTGATTGATTGGGGGTATGAAGACCTAAAAACATATGATACATCAATTATTACTTATACCATTCCCCTTAAGCTAGATGTGTGACCCTTATAACAATGTCAATGTTCAATTAACGCGTTGTTGGAACCTATTATCTTTAAGGAAGTAGATAAACTATTATCCGCCTGAATCATTTTTCCATTCTGAAATTCTACATGGGTGGAAAATCTGGTTCCAATCAAAAATAAGAATGGAGAAATCAAATTATTTGTGGAATTTTGGAACCTAAATAGAGATTTTGAGAAGGACAACTATTTGGTACCCTCAATAGATGAGGTATTACAAATTGTACATGGGTCTCAAATGATTTTATTTTTGGATGGCTACTACGAACATAATCTAGTGATGGTGCAGTATGAAGATAGACATAAAACAACATTCACCACAAAGTGAGGAATGTTTGCATAAAGAAGAATGTCATTTTTATTAATTAATGCAGGAGCTACTTTTCAGCATGTCATGGACATAGCCTTCAAGGATCTCTTCAACAAGTGCATCATCATATACATGGATGTCATAGTTTTGGTCAATGCAGACTATTTAAATCCCTTCTACATCTATTCCTTTAGATCACTCATGCACAAGCATGTTAGCTCAAAAAATATGATGAAGGGAATGAGCATCCCATTGTGTTTATGAGTGCTCTATTAAAGGATGTTGAATTGCATTATCACAGTATTGAAAAATTGGCATATGCCTTGGTCAAAGGAGTTAAGAAGTTCAAGTATTACATTGTACATAACAAGTTGTTTGCAATTGTTCCATATCCAACTGTAAAAACCTTACTAATGAAAAATGAGTTAGGGTAAAGAAGAGAAAAATGGGTTACATTGTTGCAGGAATATGACATGGAAATTCAGATCATGAAGTTGGTTCGTGGACAAGCCCTTACTCGCACAATAGTATAAGTTGAGGTAGAACTCACAGTGCAACAATATTAGTTGGAGGATGTTTCTCCTGATGAATGGTATGATGATATCATCTACTATTTGTTGAACAACCAATGTCCACCTAGGATGCAAGGAGTACAAAAATGTGCTTTGATACTAAAGATTAGTAGTTACATGTTGCAAGGATCCATATTATACAAGAGAAATCATGAAGGAATATATATTTGGTGCCTAGGAAAAGGAGAAGTTGAAGTGTTGAAATAATTACATGATAAGTTTGACACTGTCACAAATATGGCCACTCAACCACTCATTAGATCCTATGGGTTGGGTACTATTGGCCGACCTTGTTCAAAGATGCACACAACCATGTTAGATCCTGTCATGTTTATCAAGTTGCTGCCACTAGGGAAAGGTACACCATTGTCTTTTTGTAGCCAGTCATGGAGGTAAGACACTTTGCTTAGTGGGGGCTTGATTTTATTAGGCCCATAAATCCACCATCCTCTATAGGTCATAGGTATATTCTAACTGCTACTGATTATTTTACTAGATGGACTAAAGCAATTGCTTGTAGGGAATTTACAACTGAAGTAGTTATTAATTTTTTGGAAAGCTTCATTTTGAATCACTTCAGTTTCCTGTTTGTGCTTGTTTGTGATAATGGCCCCACATTTGCATCCCTCAAGCTTTCTAGTTGGGCCTTTTATTACAATATTTTTCTTAATTTATCATCCAATTATTACCCTCAAGGAAATGGCTTAGTTGAATCTACGAACGAGAATTTTTTGACTGTCATACATAAACTACTTGACAACAACCCAAAATATTGGAACACATAGTTGTGTTTAGCTTTATGTATAGATCACACTCATCATAAGGAATCCATGAGAAATTCACCTTTCCATGTTGTTTATGGCCTAGAGCCTCTTTTCTCGGTTCACCTCAAGATCCCTACACTCTAATTTATCAACACATACTATGAGGAGGGAGAATGCAATGAGACTCGCTTAGTTGAACTGTTGCATTTAGAAGAAATCCATACCCAGGAAATACAAAATTTCACCAAATACTAGGGTGTAGTTAAGAGATGGTCTGACCATAGAGCCAAAGTAAAGGCCTTTAGGATTGAAGATTTGGTCCTATGTTGGGACAAGGCCCATGAAAAGAAAGGGGGACATCACAACTTTGACAAGCTCTAGCTTGGCCCCTTTTAGATTTCTGAGATTCTAGGAGATAATACCTTTTTCCTCAAAACATTAACCGAAGAAGATTTCCCATTGCTTGTCAACGGGTAGTACTTGAAGCATTATTTCCTTGCTATAGTTTTCCAAGCTCATCCTTTGTACATAGTTGTATATAGTTAGAGTAGGTCTTTTTCTTTGTTATTTTGGCTTTTTCCTTGATTTCACTTACTTTCTCGACTTTCATCTTTGTTGAGAGTGTCTTCCAATCATGATGCAGTGGTTGTGCTTGGCCTTGTCAAAAAACTCACTTTGTTGTATGCTCCTTTTGTTCCTTGGATAAGCCTTGATCAAATACTGTGAGTTTCTATCTGCTTCCGTGATGTGGGTTTCCTCACCTAAACTCTAACTTGATCTGGGACATAACCCTTATTTGAATCTCTCTACAACTATCCCAGATTACACATGATATACACCTTAACAAATTTTGATGAAATATACAATAGTCATCATGAGGCTTCAACAAGTGAAAAATCTTAAGTCTACACCAGTGACCACTATGATTTCCAAACCCACCATGAGCTTCAGTTCTTATGTAGTTGAGTAAAACAACATCAAAATAAAATATCAAAAGAAAAGAAAGAAAAGGGAAATATTAAAAAATAGGAAACTATGTGGGTGTGTGAGCAACTCTATCAAGGCTATGGATGCCTGGCTGGAAATAGAGCAATGTTTATGGGGTCACAATGATAACTCTATTGGGGATATGGACACCTGACTAGTAGAAAAGAAATTTCTAGGTTACTTTTGGTATTAGATAATATACATAGCTTTCCCTGACTAGTTGACGACTGTCCTCTATGGCTTCTGAGAGAGGGGAATAAACTCACTGCACACACTTCTAAGATGTCCTGTGATTTGATTCAACCAAGGATTTTTTCCTCCTTTAAGTTTTCAATTCATTTGAGGGCACTAGCTTTTGGTTTGTGAAACCATATATTTTGGGTTCTGGATGAATCCTTATCCTTAGAATGCTTGAAAGCATTCTTCCAATAGAGTCACCATTTGTTGTGTCGATAGCTCGCATGCCCCATTCAGATTGGGGACCCCCTCTTTCCATTCTCATTGTGTCAGGTCATTGTCACTTTTTCCTCATTTTGTGTGTGATGCAAAGCATCTACACAATTTAGGGGTACTCATGGCCCAAACCACAACTTGAGAAGGTTAGTTAGAAATTCACCAAAAACTCACTTAAACTTTCAACAAAATCTCATCAGTTTCACTTGAAATTCACAAGGCTACCAAACACCAAATCGCCAAATTAGTATTCTAGATTCTCTTCAAACCTTAATACACCTTAAAAATCTTCATATTGACTGAGTCAAATAAAAAAACCTTACTAGAAAACTTTGAATAAATCAACACATCCAACATGCACCCAATTACCCTTCTTTACAACTTGTCTTCATAAGGAAAAAAAGACAACAAAAAATCACATCTTGCTTCCAAACTATTACCAAACTCAAGTACACCCTAGACAACATTATTTTGATAGGATCAACACATCAAAACTTATGTAAGTAAACCTTGATTTATTTTTTCTTCCAATATACACACCAAGACACTCAATTTTCTTGTAGGAGTCCACCAGGATAAAAATGGGTATTTCTGCAAAACCACATCAAACCTCCATAGACAAGACATCTTTTCAAGGACCCATCATGGTCTAATTAAACATACTTCAATCTTAGGCACCATTGTTTTGAAAAGCATACCAGAACAATAGACTATGCACAAAAAAATGCACCAAATACGATCAAAATTACAAAGCAAATAACATAGAATCAACTTGAAATCATAAAAAAACCATGGAAAAAATTGAATTAGGTCACCAAACTATTGAATACATATAATTTTGATATCTTAATCCCTTTCAAAGGTCGTAAAACACAAACCCTCACTATGTGCCATTAAAGACTTAATAAAATAGGGGTTTATTGCAAACCCGCTTTCCAAACCTTCTACCACCTTGCCACTTCTTCAAACATGATGGAATATGTCAGCACCAACTATAGGAACATTTCCCCAACATCCTTGAATTCTCTTTAAACATTTTCCACCTTGTAGCCAACCTTTTCACAGAGAAAACTCAGAAATTCTGAGAGAGCAACCACCAAACTTTGTATTTTCCTACCTTCTTGCATTTGTACACACACACCAAATACACTCTATTCAACCCATCCCAAAAAACTAATAAGCCTACATTGGTGGGATGGTGGAATGAATATTTAAATGACTCTCAAACTGTTGTTTTAAGGGTTTATAGGAAGATCATTGTATTCTTGCTTTTAAAACCTCTAAATTTTAAGAAACGTCTTCAAATCACTTCCAATTGATTGTTAACTCACTTCTCTAAGAAAAAAAAAATATATATATATAGCTTATAAATTGTTGTACAGTCTGTACAAGGACTAGGAAATAAGAGCAAAACACAAAATTAGCAGAAATAAAGTGTTTTTATTACCAAATTTGATTCAAGATACAAAATCTAAGGTTTTCTCACCCTTACATTGTTCATAAAGATGTTTCCAATCAGTTATGAAAACTTCCCTTTCATCTCCCAATGACTAATCCTTCCCTTTACCCAAGTGACTCTTCACATTCTAGCAATTTTGCATTTTTGCAAGTTTTTCACTTTTGCAACAAAAGACAAGTTTATGCAATTTGACTTCCTTGATCACCTAAAGACCTATTTGGGACTCAAATACAGTTGAATAGACCTTAACATAACCTTTTACGGTGCTTTTCATGATAAAAAATCAAATTTTACAAAAATTTCCAATTGGAGGAAAAACAACACTATTAGGTGCTCCTGCACTAAACAACTAGCCTAGAAAAATTCCTCAAGTCCCTTTGAGCACTAAATTACTTCAGCTTTTCATATCAAATTTTTCTTGGACTTCTTCCTCTTGAAACCTTGAATCTTTCACTTACCTTTGTCTTGAGTCAACCTTTTCCTTCAACTCTATCTTCACGTCTTTATCTTTTTCCTTTGCAAACTGTCCTTGTAGATTCTCAAACCTTTCCACCCTCTGAAACTGATGTAGAACCATTCCTTGACACTTGCAATAATCTTCTACCAACTTTATCCTTAACTATCCCCTCTTTTCCTCTTCTTGTATACTAAAACTCACTCCTTTGTCCTTGTCTTCCACTTTGTTTCATTTCACCTTCTACAAAATTTGTTTTCTCTTTCTCTGCCATCAAACTCACCAATCAAAGGACACATGACTATCCTTTCACAACACTTAACTTTCTTCAAACCTTTTCTCAACCAAAGGACATAGGACTATCCTTTCTCATTGGTTTTCTAAACAATCTTTCCTCCCTTCTATCAATTCATCATTGACCTTCTCTGACCTTCTTTTCATCATCTTCTCATCTACTCCCATCAGTGGAGTACTTTCAAACTAACTTTCAACTCTTTTCAAGGGTTGTAAACTCTTCTAGTGCTTCTTCAGTCAAATATCCATATCCCTCACTGCTCCACCACACAAACTCAACAAACCATCCGTCTTACCCAACAGTAGATCCTAGAAGATGCACCTACCACTATTTCTCTTAGTGGCCTCACTCTCTTTATGCACCTTCTCCCCAACTTAATCTCCATTGGAGTATGGTGAACACAAACTCATCCTTGTCTGTAGCCAACACACAACTTCTCAGAACTCTTCCTCTCTGTAGCTTTGAGATGGATCAAGCACTTGCAACCAACAACTCAACAACAACTCAACAAACACTAGATCAGCTAGCTATGATACCAATTGATGCAGAGCATCTACACAATTCAAGGGTACTCGTGAACCAAACCACAACTTGAGAAGATCAGTTATCAATTCACCAAAAAATCACTTAAACTTTCAACAAAATCTCATCATTTTCACTTGAAATTAACAAGGCTACCAAACACCAAATCTCCAAATCAGTATTCCAAATTCTCTTGAAGCATTAATGTACCTTAAACATCTTCATATTGAATTAATCAAAGAAAAAAACCTTATTAGAAAACTCTAAATAAATCAACACATCCAACATGCACCCAATTACCCTTCTTTGCAACTTGTCTTCATAAGGGAAAAAGACAACAACAAAACATCACATCTTGCTTCCAAACTATTACCAGAATTGGGTACACCCCAAGCAACATTATTTTGACAAGATCAACACAACAAAACTCACAATAAATGTTGATTCCTCTTTTCTTCCAATATACACACCAAGACACTCAATTTTCTTGTAAGAGTCCACCATGATGAAAATGGGTATTTCTACAAAACAAAATCAAACCTCCATATAAAAGACATATTTTTAGGGACCCACTATGATCTAATTAAACATAATTCAAGCTTAGGCACTATTGTTTTGAAAAACATCCCAAAACAATAGACTATCCACAACAAAATGCACTAAATTAGGTCAAAATTCCAAAGCAAATACCATAGAATCAACTTGAAATCATCAAAAAACCTTGGAAAACATTGAAATAGGTCACCAAACTATTGAATCCATAGAATTTTGATCTCTTAATCCATTTCAAAGGTCATAAAACACAAATCCTCATTATGTGCCATTGAAGACTTAATAAAATAGGGGTTTATTGAAAACCCACTTTTGAAACCTTCTGCCACCTTCCTACTTCTTCAAACATGATGGAATATGTCTAAAATAGTTATAGGAACCTTTCCCCAACATCCTTGAATGATTTTTTAACATTTTCCACCTTGGACCCAACCTTTTCATGGAGAAAACTCATAAATTTAGAGAGAGCATCCACCAAACTTTGTATTTTCCCACCTTCCTACATCTGCACACACACACACACACCAAATGCACTCTATTCAACCCATCCCATCAATATACTAGGCCTACATTAGTGGGATGGTGGAATGAATACTTAAATGACTCTCAATCTGTTGTTTTAAGTGTTTATAGGAAGAACACTGTATTCTTGCTTTTAAAACCTCAAAATTTGATGAAACCTCTTCAAATCACTTCCAATTGATTGTTAACTCACTGCTCTATGAAAAAAAAATCAATATATAGCTTATAAATTGTTGTACAGACCGTACAAGGACTAGGAAACAAGAGAAAAACACAAAATTAGTAGAAAAAGAGTGTTTTTATTACTAAATTTGATTCAAGATACAAAATGTGAGGTTTTCTCACCCTTATATTGTTTATTAAGATATTTCCAATCAGTTATGACAACTACCCTTTCATCTCCCAATGACTAATCCTTTCCTTTACCCAAATGACTTCACATTCTAGAAATTTTGCATTTTTGCAAGTTTTGCACTTTTGCAACAAAAGACAACTTTGTACAATTTGACTTCCTTGAACACTTAAAGACCTATTTGGGAGTCAAATACATTTGAATAGACCTTAACATAACCTTTCACAACATTTTTCATGATAAAAATTGAAATTTTACAAAATTTCCAATTACAGGAAAAACAACACTATTAGGTGCTCCTCCACCAGTGTTCCCCTATTTCTAAGATTAAATTTGGTCACATGTAGTAAAGTCATCAAAATCCACCTAACCTAAACCATCAATTTTTGGGTGCTATGTACTCTCTTACTCTCGTAAGGTTTTTCACCTAAAAGGAGAGAGATAGGCCAAAAAATGTGGTGGTTCGCTCAAATTAATGTTTGTATGATTGAATTATGCACCCTAAATGCAATGATGTAAATGCATCAAACTGATAAAATTGATTGATTATTTATGAAAAACCTAAGAAATATGAAGTGTTTGAAAACATAGTGCGATATGTAGAAATGAACTAGAAACATGCACAAATGAAAATAGAACTCAATGAAACTAAACAAAGTGCACTTGGAGATGGAATGTTCATACTGAAAGGTTCTAGAATTTCATAGAAATCACTTTTGATGGCCAATGGGACTCATTCACCACTGATGGTGAATCAGTCTCGCTTTTGGTAAAATTTGTTGAAACTGGTTTCTAAGTGTTAGGAACTAAATTATGATGAAATCACCTTTTCCAACTTGGTAGTGGAACTCATTTGCCACTAATGGTGAATCATTCCTCCTCCAAAATTCTACAAATTTGCAAGTCAAATATGTGGGTCTAGATCTACACTTGTCTTCTTGTTAGGTTGATGGAACTAAATCTACCGAAAATGGGTTGAATGTTGTCTTCAAGCTTGAATTAGGGTTTAGTTGACTTGAATAGCTTTGATGACTTTTTGACCACTTTTCAACTCCTATTTCTTTGAAAAATATTCCTACAAGACCTGCAAACACACATGCAATGAGGGGGAAATGGTTAAGGGTTAGAGTATAGGTATTTTCCTTGGTCAAATCCCACTTTGGTAATCAAACCCTTGATAAAGAAATGAAATGAAAACAAGGAAGGAATGATGAAAAAATAACATGCAAGTGTCCTAAACTCACCAAACCCTTCTTGTTGAAGTCTAAAGATATGTCAATGGCTACTCCATCATGCTTGATAATTTATTGATTGAATGATGCTATGATGCTTAAGTGAATGAATGAGATTCAATGCAAGGGGTATATGCAAGATCATGATGGGCCAAAAAGTGACAATATGATGGGTATGTGGCTGACAGCTTTTTTTTTACCCAAAATTGATGAAATGAAAAGGGTTTTTAAAGGACATTCTCAGCTTTCTGCCAATATAAATTATGCTTTACTTTGAATTCAATAAGTAATCATTATTCATTTTCTATTCAAATTACGACTAAAGTCTTGATTGATAGACTGATTGAAAAACATCTATATCTTTCAAACAGTATCACATTTTTTAAATCCAAAACATGTATCACATTCTATGCTTCACATACTATAGGATTATAAAAAAAAAAATTGAATTTCATGAATTTTTGACCAAGTTAAGGTGCTCAGACATACAATTTTTTTATATTTTTAGAAGTTGTAATAGAAAAATCATAATTAATTGTTTACTTAGAAAAAAATTACAAAAAAATATACATCACATTGGGACATGATTCCTCTACTCATATCTAAAATCTTGTAAAAAAATATTATCATTTTATTGTGGTTAGGGAAGTCAGACAAACACCTACTTCTTATTTTTTCCTTGAAATTTAAGTACTACTGCATTGAAATTTCAAATTTTCACCAAAAAGTTTTCTTTATTTTAAACAAACCTAGTGGTTTAGAAACTACATTCAATTTGCTATAGATTCTATTCTTACATATTTTTGAAATAATATAGATAACTTATTCAAATTTTTATATCAAGTTGCCTAACTTTGATTTTTCTAATTTTTTTGCCACTTAAGGGCCTATTTTTTCCATGATGATCCTACACATACCCCAAGGATGAATGGGTGGGGGTTAAAATGGATAGAAAAAAACTTATTTATACACACTTATGCCCTAATTACCCAAAAATACACCGCAGGCCGATGTAAGGTCTTAATGAATAAAAACCCGAAGGAAATTTGAACTTATTTTGAATTTTGTGCCAAGAGGGACTCATTCGCCACCCATGGTGAATGGATCCCACTCAAGGCTTGCAAGTGGGTGTTGGTAATTAAGTTTCCATTAATGTTGTTTGTTGGGTTTGCATTTAAAAACAAACTTAAATAAGGCCTATAAGTCCATAAAGGGACCAAATAAAACATAAGGTGTATTTAGTGGTGACAAGCCTATAAAAGTGTGAAAGTTTGTTACAAGACTTTACAATAGTTTGAAATAGGACTTGATAAGGAATAAGAAGAGTCTAGAAAAGTGTAGAAATGTGTTACAACACTTCACAACATCTTCACAAGACATCATAATTTGAATATTCAAGACCTAATGTGAATGCATAAGTTACATTGCAACATTAAATCTAAGAAAAATAAGCCAAGCATCACAAGAAGAATGCCTAAATTACCATGAAAATTTCAAAGATCCATTCTTCTATAGTACATAACCAAAATCACTTATCAACAATTTCCTAAGTCTTTGGCCCTTGCAGGTTTAAGCCTATAGGTTTCCTTGAGCCTTCTGCTACTACGTCCACTAGGCCCCACAAACTCACATTTTTGGGTCTCCTCTTGTGGAATTCTACTATCTCCTCACCATTATCCTACAGCCAAACCTCAATGCCCACGCGCATACCAAGTTCCACAACAACTTTTGCTGCCAAGGTCTTCACCAAACAGCTACGCCAACTCGAGTTTCTGCAACCCCACCAACCCAGTTGTCGTCATACTAAGAATTTAATGCATGAATTAATGGATGAATTGATTATAAATAGGAGATACAAACCTATCATTTTCACCCTATTCTTTTGAAATTTGAAGAAAAAACTAGAAGCTCCTTCCCATGTAAAGCATCTAGTCAGATTCAAGCTAGGTTTTCCTTAGATTATTTTGCAGTTTTGAGGTAAGTCCTTGATTGCTTATGTTGGATGTTTTGAAACGTTTCTTTTATAGTCAGGATTTCATAAACGTTGAAATTCTTCATAAACCAAAACCTAGTTCACCACAACATCCCATTGAACCTCCTCAATCCTTTAGTCCATCACTTGCAAATTTCCCATAGCATTCAAAATTCCTTAGTTTCAGCCCCAAATCATGGAAGTATGCCTGTGCGGAATCTCGTTCTACCACTTCCATTCATAGCATGGTGAAAATTCATTTCAGTCTACCCTATTGCTCCCGCTATCTATATCAATGCTTGTAAGTCTCGAAGAAAATAAATAAGTTTGCATTCTTATGCAAAAATTCCCATACGGGCTTTCGCTTGCGGGTAGCCCCATCTTCTTACCATGTGATTAGTAGTAGAAACCTAACACTACCCCACATCACATGATCTACCTTCATTTTTGACACTGAATGAATTGAGGCCAACACCTGCTAAAATCCACTAAGTCCAAACACCTTGTGTTTCACCGCATATTGCTTTCTGTCATCTCACCGATGTTGTTTAACAATGAGGTCACCTCATCATCCTATAGTGTGGACCCCACACCATTGGTCTCCATCTTCAAAGTCTTATGATAGAATGCCAAGTCAAAACACCATGCATGTGGACCCCATCTGAAGTTCATCTGCTAAATGATGTTATCTTATGGCCAAGCGCCCACATCCTCCTGCACTGCAAACTCCAAGGGATGGTTTTCCCTTTCTTAAAATTTTGAAGTTTTCCAACATGAAAACCCTAATTTGAGAGGTCTCTATGGGCTTGCCTATGTGGATTTTCATATGTGGTCCATCATCCTGTCATGTCCATTCCTTAATGATAGGAAATTAGTGGCAGCCCGATGATTGACTTTGACATTCTTGAGACCAATTTCAAGGATTGATTCCAAGGCATGAGTGATAACATCCAAAGCATCTGCAGGTTCCACAATTCAAAACTCTACATGGGGTCATTGTCTTCTAAACGTTTGTTAATTAATAGTCAATAGTTAACATCTTTCCACCCCATGATGCCCACACCCATTAAACCCACAAGAGCACTAGAGCTTCACCTAACAACTTCAAGTACCTCATAGATAATTTCCCCACACATTTAGTCATTTCATAAGGGGTTTTATTGTCAAATGAACTATGCGGAAACTTCCCTGCGAGTGACTATCTACAAAACTCCATGATCCCAGTGTTGTCCTACTCCTAGTTGCTCTTGACGGCTCCCACCTAGGGGAAACCCACACCTCTAGGCCTGCATTTGTGCAAATGATCCAAGCATGCCCCAAAAAGAAAAAAATGATGAATTTTATGGTCTTTTAAAGATTCATGAATGGGGCTAACCTTGGGTTTGTAGGATTTAACTGATTTTTACCTCTTTATATGTGAAAACAATAACTACACTCTATGTGTGCAAGATTTATAGAACCTATTGAGGGATCATAAAGAAAGCCCATAGGAAAGAATGTCAAGGGAAAGAAGCCTACAAGAATGCCAAGGGGAAAGGAAGAAAAGGATCAAATGAAGTACAGTTCCATGGGGTGGAGTGCACCTCCAAGATCGCCTCCACTTGGAACATAGTCTCATACATGGACCTTAGAAAAATAAATATTGATGAGTTCAAGCAAAGGGTGATGGTCAATCCAACAACAAAAGATGCATGAAGGATCAAATGAAGTGGCCTTGTAAAGGCAGTCGGCTTACCTCCTACCTTGGTTGCTCCAAAATTGGTCATGGCATGTTGGGAGTGCTACCACTCCAACATGAAAAGCATTGATAAAGATGGAAGAGTATTGGAAGACTTGTCTACCAAATCTATTGGTAGGACATTTGGGATCCCAACATTTGATAAGATGGAGGAAACAGAGAAGGAATTTGTTGAAAATGTGGAAACAAGACCCTCTCACAATCAAAAGAACGATCTATCTTGGTTAAAGACCAAGAGGGATAGTGCCAACAAGGTACCCCAGAAGCTATTTAGAAGTGATTTCTTTGAGGAGTACCACGATTGGGTTACCCTCCTAAGCCGAGTAATGGGCCTGCCAACTACTACTTTCTTTGAAGAATGGATATTCTACTTTGTAGAGGAAATCATCCGAGGTGAGGCCAAATTCCATTGGGAAAATATGATCAATGATAACTTGCATAACCAGCTCCTAGTTGTGAAGAAAACCTCCTACTTCTACATAATATTCTACCGATTCTATCTCCTTGTAGAGAAATTCTTGTACAAAGGACTCTTTTGTGCAGGAACACTGGGAACTAAGAAGGGAGAGCTCAAGGTCTATGACTGCTATCCCCAATTGCAGTAAGGAAATTCAAAAGAGAGTACCAAAAAGTAAATGATGCCTTCATTGGGAACATAATCAGACTCTTAGGAGGAGATTTTGAGAGAAGGGTATCACACAACACGAAGGATTTCATAAAGAGATTTGGGTATCTATCCATTAAGTTCCCAAAGTTTACCTACATTAGAGTAGAAGGGTTCTTAAGAAGACCCTACCAGCTACCATGATGCCCTAATGATTGGATCATCTTGTTGGAGGTTTCTCGGTAGTTGTAGAATTCCCATACCCTATTAAGTCATAAAAACTAAGCTGGGATTCCATATCCCCTAACCTTTGGATAGGGAATGTACTCTTGCCCCACTGGCCAATGTGTCAAGTATTTAGAAAAGGAATTGGTGGAGCATAACTTGGACCTCGACACAAACCGAGGAAGAGTGGACCCTAATGGAA
>VDFB02358134.1:1291734-1306673 GCA_007258455.2 Sequoia sempervirens | reverse complement strand
CAAACACAAGCTTCCCACATACTCTAGGATACAATCCAAGGTCATACCACACCCTGTCAAGACAACTAATTTTTTGACCCAAGATTTAACGTTGTTTTTTAATACCAACAAAAGCATTGGTAAGAGCATGACTAGGGTACAAACCCTAGGCCTCTGTAGAAACATAAACCATAACTCTAGTAGATTAGTGAGGTTGCAATACCAAAAATATTGAGACATTGTATCCAATAACAAAATATTGCAATCTGAATATTGTAGCCAATAACAAGCACACTATGTAGCTCAGTGACATTTGTAAATGCAATGTATGGTAAGAAGAATGACAGTCACTTAAGATGTGACAGTCAAAAAGAGGTTGAGCAGTGACAAGATAATAAAGCTCAAACCTTGCATAGTAAAGTGGAGATTTTAACAATGAGTTTCCTTACCCCTTGGCGATCTTAGGGTTTCAAATTCCTATTGACAATGCTAGACCAGGAAAATTCTGTCCAGGGGATGATTGTTGATGAGTAGTTGGTATAAGGTTGAACAACTATAGCCATTGTATAATGGAAGTGGATTGCATGTTTGGTAGTGTTTGAGACTCATCAGCGATGGGAGGAATAGTTAATAATACTTTGTGGATTATTGAAGTAGTAATAATAAGGTGAAGGATCTTAAGACCTGATACCATAAAACAATGAGTCCCCTATAGTATAAGTGGTGATACATAGAGTATGGTTGATTTTATAGAAGGATGCTCATGAAAGGAATCTTCAAGTGATAGTGACTGAGTTGTTTGAGATTACAGCTGAGGGTGCAATACCCAGTTTTAAAAGAAGTTAGCAAAGCATTAAATGTGCAAGAAAATCAAATCGTACATAACAAACAATTCACAATGTTATCTTACATAATGCCTTGAGTTTGAAGACAAAAATCTCATTGTATCTTGATGAAAGTGGTGACCTTAATGGTCAATCACTGAAAACCATGATTTTAAAACATGCTATTGTGCTTATGGAGGCAACATTTTAAGCAAGGGTAGTGAGTGGTGGTTTGGAACAATGGTAGGTATGGGACTTGGTTATATGCATACTATGCAATCTAGCAATAAAATGTTCTTAGAAAGAGAGATTGAAGGTGGTTGTAGAACAAGGGTTACCGTGATAAAGATTAAAGAAAAGCATAAGATCTATTTAAAATCAAAGACTAAGATCTTAAAAGCCATTGTCATGAAGGTATTAAGGATGTCACATGCAAAACCCTAGTAGCTGGAGTAATGAATACAGTGCCAAAGAGGATAGTGAGATGGGACAAATTTAGGAGATCTCCACATTATCTAATCAAAGGAAAATACATCGTTTATTTATTTTTTCAAATTAAAATAAATCATTACAAACCCTATATAGGATACATTGATACTTCAAAAGCATCTGAAGGAATTTAAGATTATGCAAATATATGTCAATTAAATACCTGGATTACAAATAGTAGCGCAAACAATGTAACCCTTGTTGAACAAAGTAGGAATGAGATAAGTAGCAATGAATCCTATTCCTCCTATCACACACCTCTCCTTACCATTCTCTATCATTCTTTACTGAAACAATTCTCCATTTTGGTGGGCTACACCTGAAAATAAGGTTTCGACAAAGGTTGTAGAGTATGTTTATTAAAATGAAAACTCCATTTTGGCGGGCTACCCCTGAAAATAAGATTTTGATGAAAGTTCTAGAGTATGTTTATTAGAGTATTTTGGTGGGCTATTCATTCTTGATTCCTTAAATTATTTTCTAAATAAATGACTATCTATTTAGTAATTTTTATTTGTGTGACTAAATAATTTTTTAGTCAACGGCCAAATTAGTCATTTATTTGCCAAATTCTAGTGATCCTTCCCTGTGGTAGTACAGTGTCTAGAATTCATCTTGGTAGTAGAAACAACCTATAACCCAGTGTAAAGTAAGTGTTATGATCCTTAGGGAACAAAAATAATAGACCTTTCCCCTCCAATGATTAGAACTATATTTGATCTTCCTCCTTATTCCTGTCTAAAAATGACAAAAAAAGCAGAGACAGTGCAATAATATCAAAAGGATATTAGTGGGAATTTGAGGCACATGAATAAGAAATGGTTGAAAATTTAAAGGAAGTTAGTGGCCAATATTTATTCAAAGCTCAAGAGATTAGAATTATACTCAGAGGTGGGAGACATTATCACTTTGTTATCAAGAGATTTGGGAAAAGTGGAATCTAGGACTTATGGTTCTTGGATGTTTAGTTTCATTTATATTATTATTAAAGGTGGAATCAATTTTTTGGAATAGTTAACTATAGTGCAAGTTTGGTGCTTTTCCAGCAATTATGGATCGCATGCTAAGCACCCAGATTTGCTGCATCTCTCTTTTTGGAGGGAAATTATTATAATATTTATTTAATATAAAATCTCTCTCATTGTTAGGGTCCATGAATTGAAGTAAGGTTTGAGGTCCAATAAGTTAGGAATTTTCTATATTTTCTACACTTTTCATTTTTGTATTAGTTTTAGAAGAGTTAATATGAAGACTTTCGACCTTTGTACACTAGTGAAGCTTGCTGGAATTGTAATTGTTGTTTATTTGATTCAATGTAATAGAAGCAGATGGAATCTTCCAACTTATTATTATGCTCTTGAATGGTATTTTCCTATTTTCTATTTGATCTATAATTCTTCAAAGGAGTATAAAATCTATTTGCTATGGGTTTAAGTTATGATGAATGAAATAAAAATTGTTGTTAATTCTACACTATGGATGAATGTAACTATGTAATATTTTCTAGTTTATTCATTTTGCAGTTTCCTTTAAAGGTTTTTTGAAGAATTACATGTCTAGTTAATTGGATAAATATACATTATTTTCTTTCTTTCATGCTTTGATCTATCTTTTGCATTTTTTTTATATTGATGTTAGATTAGTTTTAAACTCCAAAATATGTCAGTTTGTGATAGAAAACCAACAAGCCACTTGAACATTACAACCTCATTGAACACTTAGTTAATCATCAACATTGTGACCCAATACCTAGGACATTGTGAGGCATTTGATTTCACGATCATTCACCTTTTTCAAGAGAGGCAAGGTGATTATGTCTTGCATGCATTGCATGTGTCAATTTTTCCATCAACAAAACTAGCACTAGAAGGAGAGCCCATTTGAGAACACAAACTGGAGCATATAGGTTCTTTCTTGCTTGATAGGTTTGAATGTGTTCTTAGATATACTCCCCACAAATGACCTTTATTTGAACTTAGATTTCCTATCAAACCTAGAACAAACCATATAATCACCATTGTGTTATCGGGAACTCCACTAGCCACACCACCACTGTCTTCACTCCATACACACCCACCAATGGTGTTTTTTGTGGGGAACCACTCACAATTGGGATTCATAGAGAGATTCTACCCAAATTATGTTCATGGGGAATCTCAAAGTGCAAAAGAATGCATTCAAGAATTTGAAGATGTAGCTGTGAGAGCTTGAATAGAACATCAATACATTGTCTGTAGATTATTTCCCTCTTCATTAGGAGACATGGCTTACAACTAGTACTTGAGTTTTCCAATTATATCTATTACCTTCAAGAGGGATTTAGAGGATGCATTTATCAATCAGTTTTATGTCTATGTAGACCCAATAATCCTATATCATCAGTTTGCCACTTGTAGGAAAGAACCCAATGAACCACTCCCACTATTTAATATAAAGTTTCAAAGGATATAAAAGAGGTTGCAGGCACCTTAAATGTTGTCACAAAAAATGTAGCAATACAATCCTACTTGAGGGCTTTAGATCCATTGATAACTCTATTCTTAAAAAGGACATATACCGATGCAAAAACTGACACATTAGCTAAGGTTTACCACCTAGCTATTCAGTTGCAACAAAAAATTACTCCCTCACTAGGAGGTATAGGTGGGAATTTACCTTGTTGGGATATCTAGGGATTCCCAACCAAATGGTAGCACTAAACTAGGCTATTAACAACAACACTCTAATAATGAACACGGTGCTTGAATGTCTATTACTACATACATACCAAAGAATCAAATACCTCTCACACCAATGTTGCCTTGCTTCAACAATGGACATAAATATGAACAAGAAAATACCACAAAAAATTTCTAGAGGAAAATCCTTTGTTGAACAAAAACCATATCCTCAAACCAATCTTGGAGGATATGATCCTCAAGAAAACCTATTGTTGCAAGAATGGAGAGATTGAAGGTGTTGTCATTGATGTCAACTGGTTATCAACTAGTTGCTATTGGTTGTATATGTCAAGGATATTAAGAAAATTGTAATGAAGATATGTTGCAAGTATTCAGTGGTTGCTATAGGTTTTGGTCCGAATTTGATCATATGTTTGTCCAGTTTAGACATGTTGTTCATGGTTGTTGGAAGATGCTATATCCATATTTTTTTATTGTTGATTTGTTGTACAATGCAAGTTGTGTTCACCAGTTGTGAACTATGGTTTTCTATGTTTCTAGTTGAGGTCCAAGAGAAATGTTGTTGGTCCAAATTTCTCTTTGATGAAGTCTTATGTCTTGTAGTTCTAGAGTTGAGTTGCTCTGATTCTATTGAAGATAGTTTTGACATTTGGAAGATTTGTGCTTAATGGTTATATGTGTTTTACACTAGTTTGGCTAACCTTGTGTGAAATACTACTTTTGAGGTTGATGAAGCATGTGTTTGGGTTTCCCTCATTCTAATTCCACTCTAGGATGTTTTGGCACTCTCCTAATTTGAATTTGAATTTGGATGGCCAACTTTGGATATGTTTCAAAGTTAAAGATGGTATAAATACAAAATGAGTTAGTGGTTAAGAATGATACAAAAGCAAAGAAGAAGAGTGATAAGAGAAAATAGGAAGTGTAGTTATATGCGACATTGATTCTATTCAGTGTGTGTGTGTGATGTGAGTGTGGCAGATCAGTGTGAAGCTTAATGTTGAGTTTCTGGATGTAGTGAGTAGAAGGTGAACTCTATCATTCATGCATGTTTGTGAGTGATTGTGGTGGAATCATTTGTTGCATTGGGATTGTATTCTCTCTATAACAAGTCTTCTTTGTCTTCTTTGTATCTCTATGGCAGTGAGCCCTCCGATTTATTAGCCCTGTTGGACAGTGAGTCCTTATGGACATTGAGTCCTTGTTTTGGAAGTGAGCCTTATTTCATGAAGTGAGCCTCTTGTAATTGGTTTTGATATTCTCTATAGTGTGAGTTAATCCTCACTATGGTTTTTCCCTTATTGGGTTTTCCACATAAATTTGGTGTTATTGTGTTTATGTGTTAGATCTGAGTTTCTACATTGGAATTTGATGATTAATCATTTAAGCAGTATTGAGAATTAGTTTTGGTGATTGAATTAAAGGTTTAATTCTGTGACAACCGATTCAACCCCCCTCTCAATTGTCCTATTCAATAATTGGTATTAGAGTGTGGTTCCTTGGTGAAGATCTTAACCGCTTGAGGAAGGTTCGGGATGGCTGGAAAAATGATTTATGATTATCCGAGGTTTAATGGAACTAATTATGGTATTTAGAAAGTATTGATGGAAGAATATCTGGAGTATTGTAGATATGATGTGAATAAAGCTTACAATAACCTTTACACTCCTCTTGCTAATGGTTTGAGTATGCCTGAAGATATCAAAGAAAATGAAGCAAACAATAAGAAAAAATACATCTTGAAGAATAGTTTGGTACATTTTGAGTTGATTAAGGTTCAAAATTTGAAGACTATTAAGGAAGTCTGGGATGTATTGGAAAGAGCGCATGATGGTGATGAGAGAGTTAAAGAAGTGAAACTATAGAACTTAAAGACATAGTTTGATCTTCTACATATGTCTGAAGATGAGAATGTTAAAGCTTATGTACATAGATTAGATGAGATAGTGGCCAAAATGCGAGGACTTGGTGCTATTATAGATGAAACCGAGATTGTAAAGAAGATTCTCATAACTCTTCCTAATGCTTACAGTGAGAAGGTGAGTGTTATTGAGTAGACTATAGATTATAAGACATGTACTAATGATTTTCTATTAGGATTTTAGACATCTTATGAGATGAGGAAGCCAAGTTTTAGGAATGGATGCAGATCAAAGATTGCTTTTAAAGCTAAAAAAGCTTAAGATATGGATGAAGAAAACTTTGATGAAGTAGAAGCTAACTTTGTAAGAAGCATGAGGAAAGGCTCTAGTAAGTATCAAGGTAAGTTTCCCTTTAAATGCTTTAGTTGTGGAGAAATATGTCATTATGTTGTAAAGTGTCCAGAGAGAGCTAAAATAAATAAAGATATGAGAAAGAAAAGAAAGGAAATAAGATTAACAAAGCTTACAATGTGAATGAGAATGCTAGTATATATGATGAGGATTTAGAATATGAAGATCCTGATGAAAATGAATGCTTGTTCTTGGTGATTAAGGATGAACCTACTTCTACTAATTTTGAAAAATAGGTAAAGTAAAGCCCTCTGGAGAAGGGGAAAAATGAAGGTACGGTTATCTCTGCCCTACATACTAAACAAGTGAAAAGCTATTGGGTAGTTGATAGTGGTTATTCACATCACATGAATGGTGATAAGAGTAAGTTTTTTAAGCTTGAAAAATATGATGGAGGATTGGTTATGTTTGGAGATGATATTGGTGCTAAAATATGTGGGATAGGTTCAGTGAGTTTTGATGGAAAGCATCATACTGAAAATATCTACTATGTTAAGGGTTTAAGGCATAATCTGTTGAGTATTGGTCAGATGTGTAGAAAAGGATATGATCTTGTGTGTAAGGATGAGAGATGTGAGATTCAGAAAGGATCCAGAACATTGATTGCTACAGGAAAGAAATCTGAATGGAATGTCTATCAATTTAAGGGTGT
The DNA here is from genome assembly GCA_007258455.2 of Sequoia sempervirens. NCBI lineage: Eukaryota > Viridiplantae > Streptophyta > Pinopsida > Cupressales > Cupressaceae > Sequoia > Sequoia sempervirens. Next base: position 1,299,775 of record VDFB02358134.1, on the reverse strand, counting down.
TTATGGATGATTCTTTATGACTCGGATTAATGATAGTTGGTTATGGCATAGAAGAATGTGTCACATGAATTTTGATAACTTGGTAAGGATTAGTGTTGTTTAGGTCGTGGGAGATTTACCGAGAATTACAAAGCTTGTTAATGCTATTTGCAAGAATTGTCAGTTTGGAAAGTAAGCAAGAAATAATTATAGATCAAAGGAATAGTCTACTATCAGACTACTAGATTTAGTTCATACAAATATTTTTGGTCCTACAAGAGTGAGAATTCTACTTGGTGAAAGGTACTTTATTCTTTTAATTGATGATTATTCTAGGTATACATGGGTTACATTTCTTAGAGAGAAATTAGATGCATTAGATAGATTCAAGACATTCAAAGCTATGGTTGAAAATGAAATGAGCTTGAAGATAAAATGCTTAAGGTCTAACAGAGGTGGAGAATTCACCTCCCATGAGTTTAATATGTTTTGTGAAGTGCATGGAATAAAGAGATAATTATTTTCCCTGAGAAATCCTCAACATAATGGAGTTGTTGAAAGGAAAAATATAACAGTTCAAGAAGCTGCTAGATCAATGATTACTGAGGTTGGTTTATTGAAAGTCTACTGAAAAGAAGCTATTCATATTGTTGTTTATGTATTCAATCAAATTCAAGCAAGATAAAATAGTACTAAGAATCTCTATGAGCTATGGCATAGAAGAATTCCTATTGTTAAGTATTTCAAGGTATTAAGAAGCAAATGCTATATCATAAGAGATGAAGAAAAGGCATACAAATGTTTCAATAAAAGACTGAGAAAGATTGTAGAGAGTTCAAATGTCAAGGTTGATGAGACAATGAAGAATTTTATTGGCATTGATGGATATGAATCTGATGAACTTGATTGTGTAGGAATTGAAGAGGTTGTGGAAGAAAAAGAAAAAAGATGATCAAGAGAAGCAGGATGAATAGAATGAAAGAGAAGAAGATGCTCTGATGATGTCCCCTAAGACAACTAGATATGTACAGAAGAATCATTCATAAAGTCAAATTATTGGTGACAAGACAAAAGTTGTATTAACTAGAAGCAGAGTTGTTGCTGAAGTGAATCTATGTTTACTTTCCGAGATTGAATCGAAGACTGTAAGTGAAGCTTGTAAAGACGAACATTGGAAGGAAGTAATGAAAGAAGAACTTATGTAGATTGAGAAGAATCAAAATTGGGAGTTGGTCCCAAGACCAATAGAAAAAAACATCATTGGATTGAAGTGGGTATTTAGAAATAAGTTGAATGAGAATGGATAAGTGGTTAGAAACAAAGCAAGGCTTGTGTGTAAGGGTTACTCACAAGTAGAAGGTATAGATTTTAGGAAAAAATTTCTCCAGTAGTAAGAATGGAAGCTATAAGGATGTTCAAAATTTGTTGCTCATAAAGACTTTAAGGTCTATCAAATGGATGTCAAGTCAACATTTTTGAATGGTGAGCTAGAAGAAGAAGTCTATATGGAACAATTGGAAGGATTTCAATTGACAAATCAATCAGATATGGTGTATAGATTGAAGAAAGATTTATATGGATTGAAGCAAGCTCCTAGAGCTTGGTATGTGAGATTGGATAGGTACTTGATTCAGCAAGGTTTTATCAAAGGTGTGATGGATAGTATTCTATACTTTAAGATTAAAAATGACAAAATCTTGATTGTAGTAGTGATATGTTGATGACACTATATTTGTGGCTAGATTTCAAGAAGATCCTAAGGAAACACATTTTGCTAAAAGAATATTTAGATATTTGAATGGAACTCCAAATTATGGATTATGGTATCCTAAAGATACTTATTTTACACTTAGTGCCTATACAAATGCAAATTGGGTTGGATGTGTAGATGACATAAAAAGTACAAGTGGTGGTGCATTCTTTCTTGGATGCAAATTGGTGGCATGGTCGAGTAAAAAGAAAAATTCAGTCTCCTTGTCTACTACTAAAGCTGAGTATATTGTTGTTGCATCTTGTTGCACACAAGTTCTATGGAACATTAAAAGACATTATAGTGGTATATGATGATCCCATTTCTATTTTCTATGATAATACAAGTGCAATTAACATTCCAAATAATTTGGTGATGCACTCGAGGATGAAGCATATATCTATTAGATATCATTTCTTGAGAGAGAAGGTCATGGAGAATTAAGTAAAGCTTGAGTATGTTCCGGACGAAGGATCATGTAGCTATTATTGTGATGCACTCAAGGATGAGACATATATCTATTATATATCATTTCTTGAGAGAGAAGGTCATGGAGAATGAAGTAAAGCTTGAGTATGTTCTGATGAAGGATCAAATTACTGATATTTTCATGAAGGATCTTCCTAAAGATACTTTTGAGTATCTCCGAGATTAGGGGCTATCACTAGTATAAAACAACACAATATGACTAAATAAACTAATGAATATTGCATATAAATGACTAATTTTGGTCACGTGACCATTAGTAGTTTATTGTTGGTCATTTATAACGCGACCAAATTTATGACTAAACTATTTTAGTCATTTATCTAGTCATTGATTTAATCATTGATTTGGTAGTTGATTTGGTCATTGATTTAGTTGTTACTTTAGTCATTGATTGTTGTTAACTGGTCATTTATTTAGTCATTAATTTAGTCATTGATTGTTGTTAACTAGTCATTTATTTAATCATGATAGTCATTTATTTAGTCATTACTTTTGTCATATATTTAGTCATTAATTTAGTCATATATTTAGTCATTAATTTAGCCATTACTTTAGTCATATATTTAGTCATATATTTAGTCATTAATTTAGTCATTTAGTCATATATTTAGTCATTAATTTAGTCATTTAGTCATATATTTAGTCATTAATTTAGTCATTTAGTCATTGATTTAGTCATATATTTAGTGCATTTTTAATTGTCATCATTTGGTAGTTTATTTTATTAATAAAAAATATCACTTGTCAACTATCTAAAAGATTTGCACAATAAAACAACAATGAGAAGGTAAAAATAACTTATTTTATTAAACAAAAAGATGTTACATACAATTGTGTAAGCTTGAAAATGGAGTTACAATTTGTTGTCCCAACATGAAAGAACTTGAAAGATTACAATAAATTGTTGAGAGAGAAAAAAACTAGCTGAAATCTACTCCAAAACCTTGTCTTTATGCTATTCAATAGCTTACAAAATAATAGGAACATGACTATTCTTTTATATCATAACCTACAGTCCCTTACCCTTGTAATGCTTGTTGATCCTCTAATTGTCATTTGTGCATGACTGTTCTTTTATATCATACCTATAGTCCCTTACCCTTGTAATTCACAAGTACATGATACATCTTTGTAAAGGAAATTTCATTCTATGATTGTGATAAAGCTCCAATCATTTGTAGGCTGCCCTCATTCCAATTACTATCATCTTATGACTATGTTAATTGTTACTTCACTATTTCTCTTACCATTGAACTATACCTTAAAAAATGTGATCATTTACCTCTTCATCTTCATATCTTGTTGGTTTATTTATCACCAATCATGAATCCTACCAACTGAAGTAAATTTGAGTTATTGTCCACAACTTTTTTGCCTATCAGCAACTCTAGAAGAACAATACCATAGCTGTAAACATCAAATTTCTCATTAAGCCTTGAGGTTCTTGCATATTCATAGTACCCATAAAATAGGTGGAGGTGTGAGTTTTGGCCGAGGAAATGCACTTGGCAATGCCAAATTTTGACAAATGAGCTTCGAAGTTGTCATCTAAAAGAATGTTAGATATCTATACATCTCTGTGAACAATGCATTGGTTACAGTCACAATGAAGATATGCTAATCCTTTTATAGCACCATAGGATATCTTTAGATGAGTATCCCAATCTAATTTAATCTTCTTTGATGTTCCTACACAAAAATTTAAAATGTTTGTTAGGTTCTCCCCAATCTATTTTGATCAAATGGTAGAAATATTGATTGGACTCATATTTCATAAATCTATCATGTTTTTGCATAACATCATTTTCTCACCATGTAGGATGTCCCAGAGACTTTCATTTACCATGTAGTCATAAAATAGAAACAAGAAAAATATAGAACTGCATAGTACTGAAATTAAAAAAATAAAATAAAATAAATTAAAAAATTAAAAAAGAACTTGGAAGAAAGGATGCTGAAGACATTCAACTATAGTTGGCACCTGCATTTTTTGTACAGCCTTGGCTCTGTTCACCTGGTCCAAAATGAAAAGCATGTGAACCAAGTTAGAATCCCCACAGAATCATAAAGGACAAAAAACTTCATATGCTGACAACAACAAAAGTAAATACTAAACAAGTACACTTCCCGAACTGCATTCACAAGCATAAATTTAGAAATATACTATTACTAGATTAGAAAGAGAGTACTTTGATATAAATCAAATAAGAGACAAAAAGTGAAGAATAGTTAGTTTAAAAATAGATGGGATCTCTAACATCAGATATTATATTTAAAAATTGGATTGTCAGGTTTATGATCCAAAGATCCCACGATAGTAACAGTCCTTGTGACATATTTTGTACCCATCTAGATACGTGTCCTCACATAATAAGGTGCAATATATTTCATTTACAAACATCTATTTTCATTAAGAAAACATCAGGAAAAGCTATTCATGATGGCTTAGGACAAGAAACACTTAGAATTTTTGGAATCCCACATGTTTATTAATTTCAACAAGCTACTCATTTATATCATTAAAATATATTCTCTTAATAATAGAATCCAGTTAAAATATTATTATATAGAGTACACAAACAACTTGTGTTTATATTCATGTTCCCAAACTATTAAATCAGCTTACAGAAAGACTATGTACTGCTCAAATTCAATTTATTGCAAATGTGGCTACTAAAAATGCAAATCGCAAGAGGCGGGTTCAATAACTAAGTTAATGAATATATTCATGATTTGATCATTACCTATTCATTCATATTCTACTAGATGCTTACCATTCAAAAAGAAAAATGAAGGATTAAGAATATGTATACGAAATTAAAAATTTGAGAATGACAGAATAAAAACTAAGTATTAATTATAGAACTTGTGTTGTCAAATTAAAAACATGTACATAAGATCAGTTAGAGCCTTCTGTATACTAAGGTTATCATAGTTCTTGTGTCATTTTCTTATAGGTTGGTGAGCTATTATGTGCTTAACTAAAGATCATTAATGTAGGATTTGTAAGATTGTAGTTCAGTGCTAGGAAAAGATAGTTGTATATAAAAGTCATAAATTGGACCTACTATTCTACAACAACAAAATCAAGACATGACAAGAAAAAGTACGTTTTCCAATAAAGATGATTCAACAATTGCCATCCTCATTGATGATTTTCCAATGCTTGCTACAATTGCATCTTCCAATAAATCAAACACACCTGTATTCTTGACATTGTGCCCTGTTGCAGAAAGTAGCACTGCATCTACTGTAATAACATAGCACAAGACAAATCAATCTAAGAAGAAAAAATCCTAGTGCAGATAACAAACATCAAATGCAAAATAAAATAAAGAATATAGCACAGAGAAAATTGGCAATATTTTGAAAGATGTATATATTTTCTCAAGAAGTAAATGAAAATTTAGTTATGGTGAACTATGCCAACATATATATTATGCAAACAATAAATTCTTTAACCATGCAGGCATGGTGACATCAAATAAGGTCTTATCACCTAGCATAGGTAATTGTAGTCCTTTCCTCAAATACATGCATCCTTTGAATTATTGCTACTCGAATTTTGTTCCAATCAAATAACCTCATGATTGTTATGGAATTAGTATTCTCAAGTTTTGAACCCTCTACAGTACTACTTTAAACTATTAACTTGAGAATAAAGGATACAAAGAAGACATTGTGGACGCTATGCACTGAAGCAGAGATTGTTTTGCACTACTACCTATAAGATGATCATTGGTGCACTTCCATTGTGCATTTTATATCATTAATGCAGGATTTGTAAGATTGCAGTTCAGTACTAGAAAAGATAGTTCTTATATAAAAGTCACAAATTGGACCTACTATTCTACAATAACAAAATCAAAACATGCCATGTAAAAGTACCTTTTCCAATAAAGATGATTCAAAAATTTCCATCCTCATTGATGATTTCCCAATGCTTGCTACAATTGCATCTTCCCATAAATCAAACATGCTTGTATTCCTAACATTGTGCCCTGCTACAAAAAGTAGCACTGTATCTACTGCAATAACATTGAACAAGACAAATCAATCTAAGAAGACAAAATCCTACTGCAGATAACAAACATCAAATGCAAAATAAAGTCAAAAAGTATAGAAGAGAGAAAATTGGAAATATTTTAAAAGATGTATATATTTTCTCAATAAGTAAATGAAAATTTAGTTATGGTGAACTATGCCAAGATATAATATGTAAACAAAAAATTATTTAACCATGCAAGCATGGTGACATCAAATAAGGTCTTATCACCTGGCATAGGCAATTGCAGTCTTTTCCTCGGATACATGCATCCTTTGAATTACTACTGCTCGAATTTTGTTCCAATCAAATAACCTCATGCTTGTTATGGAATTAGTATTCTCAAGTTTTGAACCCTCTACAGTATTGCTTTAAACTAATAACCTCATGCTTGTTTTGGAATTAGTATTCTCAAGGAAGACTACCACCATAGTCATACCAAGCATCAAAATCACTTTTAAAGAGCATCAAAAGCAGCCCTTATAAGAGAAGAGACATTTTTTTTAATGCAAGACAGTCCTCAATCTCACAAGGCAGCCACCAACGTAAATGATAGTATGAGAATGGAAAGATTTTGGATCTATGAGGTTCCAAGACAGTAAAAAAGGCATCTATATGTATGTTAGTAGGGGTTGTCAAGGAGAAAGTAAAAGGTAGAAACCTTGTTCATGGTGTCTATTGATTTAGATGAGCAAGGTATGGCTAATGGCTTAGCTAAACGGGATATTGTTTCTTCATTATCATTGTAGTTTGAGGTAGTTGTTTGCATGAAGAGGCAAACCTACCATGAGCTTTAGATTGGGGTGATATTTATGATAGGTTTCAAATGGATTTAGGGGCAGCAATGTCGAGATATTGAGGTATGACAGTCACAGAGAACAAATAGCATAATGTGGGGTAGGTCTGAGGTTATGAGGGTTTCAATGGACAAAAATAATGATGAAATATGATCAAGAAATATGGGTAAATAAAAATCACAGCAAATGAAGTCTTATGAGCAGAAAATAACAACAAAAGGTGCAGCATATGAGTTCATATAGAGCAGCATAATGACTTCAAAAATGAGCAACAATATCAACTTTTTATGTGTAGCAAATGATGACAGTTATGTGCAGCAATAATAACAGTTAAAATGCAGCAATGATGACATGAATATGCAGCAAAATGATGACCATAAAAGTGCAGCAAATTAATGTCTAAAAAAGAGCAGTAATAGATGACAAAAAGTGCAACAAATTCACCATAAAAGTTCAAGAAATCAATGTCCAAATGATGAGCAGAAAATCATGACTATAAGTGAAGAAAATCATGGCTAAAAGTGCAGCAAGCCACACCATCAATGAACAGCAATTAAGAGGAATAGGACAACACTTTCAAAGGAAATTTTTTTACACTTTAAAAGGCAACCTTTTTATTGTTAAAGAGCAGCAAACTCATAAGTTAAAGGGCAGCAGTCCTATCATAGGCATGGCAGATGAAATCAAAGCTGTATGAATGTTGACAGCGGTTGTGACTGAGAATGGAACCTTGCATACAATCATGTATTAGCCTTGACTGCAATTAATAGCTATATTGTGAACTTATTGTAGTCAATAAAAGGAAGACAACAAAATCAAAATGCATTAAGTCAGGAGTACAGGACAATTCAACAAGAAGCCATGAGAATAGTTAAGTTCCCAAAGCACATGAAGGTTGCAAATGTAAGGGAAACAATCATATATTAATGAACATGGGACAAAGTTTGGTGAGGTATAATGGACTGGATCAATGCATTAGAA
>VDFB02358134.1:1244970-1291634 GCA_007258455.2 Sequoia sempervirens | reverse complement strand
AAATGGGAGCTTTGGAACAAAGTATGGACATCTATCAAAACATAACGAACTAGGGGAAATGCTTTGGTAGACATGTATGCAAAATGTGGAAGCATAGATAGGCACGTTAACTGTTGGCAAGATGCCTCAAATAAATGTGGTCTCACGGAATGCTATGACTGTAGGATATGCACAAAATGCATTTGTCGAAAAGGGTTTAAAAACTTTCAATCAAATGTAATCGGCATGTGTAACGTAGACTTCACAATCTTCACCAACACCCTCCCTGCTTGTGCTAAAATGGGAGCTTTGGAACGGGGCATCGACATCCATTACAGGATAAAGGAAAGAGGAGATGTTACTGCAACTGCCCTGGTAGACATGTATGCGGAATGTGGAAGCACGGACAAGGCATGCGAACTGTTTGACCAAATGCCTCAAAAAAAATCTGGTCTCATTAAATGCCATGATAGTAGGATATATGCAAAAGGGACTTGTTGAAAAGGCTTCATAAGCTTTCGACCAAATACAATTGGCAGCTGTAAAGCCAGACTTCACAACATTTGCCAGCATCCTCCCTGTCTATGCCAAAATGGGAGCTTTCGAACAGGGAATGAACATCCATTAAAGCATAAAGGATAGAGCAATTTTGTCAGATGTTGATGTGGTGGATGTGTGATCTGTTTCTTACTGCTTGCAGATCACATATGAAAACCAAGCCTAGGAATATTTACAACAATGTTACTTTTTTATTTGAATCTTAAATGGTAAGTAGATTGATGAAAGATATGGAATTAAAAAGCTTCCCAGATGTAGTTGGATTGAAGGCCATAAAATGGTATGTGTTTTTTGTGTAGGAGACATGACATTCACAAACACAATAAATTTATGCAAAGTTGAAGAAATTGTTTGGGAGATGAAGATAATAGGGTATTTTCCAAATGCAAGACAATTAGTGGTGCAGAAAAGGAGGGAAAAAAATATTTCTCTACCATCATACTGAAAAGTTGTCAAATTCTTTTGATTTTTTAGACGTGTTCACTAGAACAACTATTAGACTTGCTAAAACCTTTGAGTATGTGTTAATTTTCATACCACAATGAAATTTATCTTCAAGATTGTTGTAATTCCTACTTCTAATGATTAGTTTAGCTGATTTCATGAAGAAGAAATGAACTCACTTGCACACACATTTTGTCATGGATCAATCAAAGGCCTTGCTAATTCATGAAGATTAATTTCTTGGCATGAGGATTATTTTGAAAGATTTAATTATGATAAACCTTAATATATACTGGGTTTCCTAAGTTAGTTTAGTATATCACGGAATGGTAAGGAACATTCTCTAATAAAGTTTTCACTTATTTATTCCTTGCAACACCATTTCTAATTTAAGATGAAATCAAGGAACTCCTTTGTTGGTGTTTTTACTTTTGAGCATTTACTTTACATATCATTCTTAGTGAAAGAACTCTACTATTCTTCTAATTCTTTTATATATTGATTTTGTTGCCTCTAGAGTCCCTCATTAATAGTTGATCAAAGATTTATATTTTTTCCCTATACTTTTTATGTGATGTCTTTGCCTTGCCCCATTCTAGGTGATGGTGGGGCCTATATAACTAAGTGCAAATTTATCTAAGTTGAGTCCTTCCTTTCTTAATAAAACCATATTTTGGCCAATATCTATAACTAATCTAAGAATTCATTTAATAGACCCCCTTATTCAAAAATGTTCTTGTTGTAGTGTTTTGTCATTCATTATACTTGTCACGTGCCTAAATATCTCAAACTATAGAAATTTCTAAGTGTTGGGGGCGATTGTGTCTATTTGTAGCCTTTTTAGGTTTATAGCAATATACTTTCCCTCCATTCCTTGAAACCCAACATTTCCTTTTTTTGAGACATTGACTATTTTAGTCTTTTAGACTTCTCATTACCTAGGTACTTTATCATCGCTTTACCCACACTTACACTCCCTACGTTGTCTTTTCCATTGGCCTTAGGAATTTAGGTCTCTATGTAATCATGTTCTTAAGCTATAAGACTAACCCATGAACCTCAATTATTCTCCACTTGTACACTTTTCCATGCTTTCTCTTTTTTAGCATTGAGTATTCACCATCCTTAATTCCTAATTTGAGGATTCACTTTTCCTTTAACTCTCAAAATCTTGAGCTTTAATTATTTTCCCTACTCATTTCCCTCAACCAACTTCCCATTTTCCATCCTCCTTGTGGAACCCATACTTGTAGGATTACCCATACCATCATACCCAAAAGGCATAAGGTATGTGGTAAAACCGATATCTAAACCTTGAAAATCTTTCACCTCATTTCCTTTATTCTTTTTTCTTCTAGTGTTTGGTACAACACATTAATGACCCCTAATTCATTTCTCAAGTCATAGAATTTTGGACTTTTATATTTTCCTTTGCCAAAAAGTACATCTATGCAAAAATGTGGAAACATAGACAAGGAGTGTGAACTGTTTTGAGAGCACATTTCTTGCTTATTTACAATGAATTTTATATCTTTATTCTATTCGACATTTCTCCGAACATTTAGCATTCTTTTGTTTTTTGTTATCTATTCTATCTTTTTCTAAAAAATGACATGTAATAAAGACATGGTTGCACTCTATAAGTGTGTCAACATCCTTATATCAATATTAGACTTTGTTCCTCCTATTAGCAACCTGAGTTTTTCAATAAGGCCCTCCTATTATTTTCAATCAACTAGTTTATGTAGTTTCCACATTTCATTCTTATTATTTTTTAAATGTTTTTAAACAATCTTGCTATTCATAAATTTAATTGCCAGTGAATAAACTAATTTCTTATTTTGTTACAATTTCCCAATTGAGTCCCATTTAGATTAAGAACTTATTATAAGTAAGACATGTTAAACAATCTAATTAGAAAGAAAAATAATTTATTTTTTTAGTTGGTATAAATTTTTTGTATGTTTCTATTAACTAAACCCATTTATGATAAGTTTCTGGTTGAATCCAATGATAGATAACTAAAAAGGTTTTCCTACATTTTAATTTTGTAGGCTATCTATATTTGTATTGAACTTGTTATGAATCCTACCCTTCATTATTTATTCCTTTCTTCATAGATTCAAAAGAAAATTTATCTCTAAACAACAAAATCCCATTCTAATGTCTAGAAATTAGTTAATTGCACTTTTAATTTTTTCCATTCAACAAAACCTTATTTTTGAGTAAACATAATCATAGTCACAACATATAGACATTACCAAAATTAGGTTAGTGCCAATTTACTACACTATTTTCTTTGTCTATTATTTTCATTGAAAAATAAAACATTTATATTTTTCTACTCAAATTTTGTATAGTATACAAGGACGAATCATTTTTTTTCTTCTTTGATATAGATTATTATCCTTCTTTTACCATCTATTTCCCATACATTATCTCTTATAGGAACCCTCACCTAAACCTATCATGTACTTTCTTTCCTCTTCCCTCTTTCATTACCCTTCCTCAATTGTCATCCATCCCACATGATGTCACATTATACATGTCTCACAATGATGACCACTTTGATAATGAACCCCTATTAGATGATGTTAAGTTTGTCGTGCTCAAAAAGTATGACCACCACTTGTGTCTCCTCCAAAGTAGCCTACCTGATGATGTCACTAATCCTAAATCTCTTCACTTGCATACTCATGATGCAGAGTCCACCCCTCTGCCAAAACACCATTTACAAAACACCAAAACAAAAATCATAGGAATTTTTTTTCCTTTATCCAACATTCAAACAAATAACAACTACAAGCAAACTTTGGGTTTTTTTAATTTAATTTCAAATTACAATCCGATGGCCTTCCATGGCCTCATCTTTTCCACATGCATTCAGCTCCCCTGTGCTCTATTAAATCTGCACATTGTAACTTCTTTCCTTCTTCCATTTTCTATGTTGTTTCCTCCTCTTCACTACTTCCCAACTACCCGTTGCTCAGCCATATCCCTTTCCAATTTAAATCTAGCTTGAATTTAGATTATGCAATTTATAAATCGGCATATATATATGCAACCCTTTACCCGTTGTACTCTCCTCCTTTAAGCTTTGTTTCCCTATCAACTACAATACATTTGGTTTGATCCTCTTCTAATTAGATGCAACCATGTATCCAATTGATTCAACCTCAATTGCTTTTTGCATTCCATGTGCAGTCTCATGACATGTTTCACCACCCCCAAATTTGTTGTACATTATTTAAATTTAAAACATTCAAATGCCTCCCTTTTTGTTTACCTTTTCAAATTTTGACTTCCCAAATCCCTATGGTGCCTCCTCATTCTTTCCATACCTACGCTTTGTTATACATTGATTTCAATTTTTAACTTTAAAAGTTAAAAAAAAGTCTTAGAAATATTTTAAAGACATCAAATTATAATTGTCTCTTCTTATTTCTTTTATCTGCCAAGTAATTGCTTCCTAGTGTAGACCATCCTCTTTGCTGCAATTTTTATGCATTATTAATTCTCTATATACTATAGCAAATGTTCCATATATGAATCATGACTTGGAGTTAAAAATTAGAAAATATCTTTATGAAATGCTCATAATGAGCTTAGAAGTGAAAAAAAACTGTAGTGCAACTTTCTATCAAGAGCTCAAAATTCCTTGAAAACTGGTAGAGAGGTGTAATTTGGCATTAAAAAACTTTTTACCAAACCATTTTGCCTCAAACCTTATGTATTTTGAAATTTTAAAACTTTGCTAAATCACCAACCGAAATCGTGAAATGATTAACTCTCTATTACCATCAGCTACATATGACTTCAAAACTTTCACCATTAAATCCATAATGGATTCAAAATTATTCTTGTAAGAAGGTTTACCAAGAAAGCTCACCAATCTTTTGGAACAATTATTTTTTTGTGCGATGTTGATTGTGTCTATACTCGGATGCTCCTGCATCAACTCTTGAATAAATATCATCATTACCTGTCTTGAGGGGTTGGAGTTATTACAAGGTATAGGATATATTATATCCATATGAACATATCCCTTTATAGTCTAATTCTTTTACCTTCATCCCTCTCTTCTAGCTAAACTCTTATTTTTCTTGCCACTCAATATTCCTTCACCTAAATTACCATGCCTATTCCTCATCCAACCCACATTCCTACTATTTATTTCCATCTCTCTCCATTCCTTGTTTTAACTATGATCATGTACCTTTAGGCAACTAATTTACCTCCTACCCCTATGTGCCACCCTCTCAAACCTCACCCTTCACTTCTCTTGCTTAATCCTCTCTTACCAATTTTGTATTCCCTCTCCTATCCTACCCTTAACCTGACAACACTTGCCACAGTCTTATCATAACATGAAAAAATTTGTATCTCCTACCCTCAACATCCCAACCTATTATACCCTAGGGGATGGAACCTTAAACCTCCTCCACAAAATAATATGTTTGGCTATAATAAATCATCCACAAGAACCATATCTCATCATGCTAAACATATACATACATGTATAATTGGATAAGAGATCCTAAGATAATGTCCAATCCTTTATAGATCAATGTGCATTGATTATTAGTTTGATAATCAATTCTTAGCAAAGATTTTTCTCTATTCATTAAAGAAAAAACCTTATAATGTTTCTACTCTTTATCTACCTATTCTATGGGCTCCTTTATCTCACTTATCTTTTCATGGAATAAATTCAATTCAACATAGGATTGCATGTCATTTTCATCAATGTTACACATTACAATCAAGGAACAAATGAGAAGGTAGTGGATTTTATATTCTATTATTAATTCCTTCTTTCATAGATCTCCTATCTTCTTCTCAACTCTAATATTGAGAGGGTATTATTAAGAATATTTTCCCAAAGCTTCGTAATCAAAATATCTTGCATAAATATCCAACTTTATAACACTTTGTACCACCTTGTATGATTATACATAGGTGGTAGATCAATTTAGGGTTATCTCCTCTTTAACCTTGATGCTTCTATTTCTTTAACCCTATCATCTTCTCAAGAAACCAATAATTCTACAAATAATAACACCAATAACTTGTAATTTTCTCCTTAATCCAACCCTAATAGTTAAATAAACTAATTGAATATGCCTTACTCCATCTCTTCATCATCTAAACGTACTATCTTCCTTCATTCACAAGCTAACTCTAATTGGATGAAGCTATAAAAATACTAATTTCGTCTTTCACATGAGTTTCATTCCAATAACCTTATCCAACTTCATCCTATCCAAGCCTTGAATCCTAACCTCTTCTCATTCTACCAAATTTTTCATTTTTTTTAGTTTATAGACTTATTTTGTGATGAACTTGCCTTACTATTATCCTCTCCTTTTTATTTTTCTTAATTAGCTCTTTGGACTTCCTTATCACCAAATTATGTTCCCCTTTACCTAAATATTATTTTTCATCTTCACTCTCATAAGATTATCCTAAGATATCCTTCTGTTAATCCAACACTAGTAATTACTGAAGTTCCTTTTCTCTTTTCTTAAGTTTCTACCTAGCCTTTTTGTTGGCAGATGGTCAACGCTCCCCTTGGGATTCATGACATGGACTAATCACCTATCGTGGATCTATTAATTTTGGTGGTTGTATCAAGCATTGATAGTCGATCTTTTGGTGCAATGACAACCATGGGGCAACAATTGGTATCAGAGCCAAAGGTTTCAAGTTTGAATCCCCTCGGGTAATGCTGAGGGGGACATTGTTAGTAGATGGTCAACGCTCCCCTCGAAATTCATGTCATGGACTAATCACCTTTTTTGGATCCGTTAACTTTGGCGGTTGTATCAAGCATTGACAGGTTGATCTTTTGGTGCAACGACAACCATGGGGCCAACACTTTTTTCTTGATTTTTCCCCTTTTCCCTTTGTATTAGTTTTCCAATTTCTATTTTGTCAATGAGGATTCTCCTATTCTACTTTTGTTTTCTATATTTGATTTCTCACATTGTCGAACATTTGCTCCTCTACTTTAGTTATTCATTACTACTTTAGCATCATAGGTTAAATTTGGACTAGACAATTATTCACCTTTTAATCATGATGCTAACACATTCTTATAGAACTATTAAATTTGGGAGGATTATAAATATCACGTGATTTATTGCCATAAAAATCACATGTGGGTTTTCCTCCCTTTTTTCTTCTACACTAATCGGAATAATGTCCTAGCTTACCATAGTTATAACATGCTGACATTTTTGTCCTTCCTCTTTCTCTAGTACCTCTATTAGTATTGTGGTAGCCTCCCCTACCACCTCATTCTCAATAGTTATTATGATAACTCATGGTGTGTCCTATAACTTGAGATTGTAGTACCATAGAGTGTATATTATTAGGTGGTCTTATACTTTTTCTCACTTGAAGTTCCCACTAACCATGTACCAAATAAAAATTGAATGCTCTTATAGCTAAACCCTATGCTCTCTCCATACCCATATGAAAAATTTGCTTCCCTAGTAAATCCATAAACCATTGGTTCATACTCATCTTCTTCATGAAGTAACATTGGACACCTATTTGTGTCATGTTTTCCCACTTTATACTTTACAACATATTTTTACTATCTTTCTAGGGGATTTCTCAATTTCTAGTGAGGTAGCCCTCTTCATGCCTTTGATTATCAAACATTAATTCCTTAGATGATCTTCCCTATTGTTATTTTAAACCAAAATTTACTTCTTGTAGGTGGGGGAGAAGTCTCAACGTTCTCACCTTTCTTCATAATTTCTTACTTCAACATTATGTTTTCCAATTCTAATTTGAAATTATCAATTTTATCCTTTCCCACTAAATCATTATCCCATATATTTGAATAGGATTCTATTATGTTGATTAATTCTACTACATCCTTATACAAAGAGGAAATATTCTCATCTACATTTGCTATAATGTGAGAGCTTAACCCTAAAATAAAACACTCAATTTATTTCTTTTATGTCAAGGTTTCTTCTAGCTTTCTAACCAATTTTTAAAATCATTGTTCATAATATTTTATTGATTCCTCCTTGGTTTTTGTCATCTTCCATATTTTATTTGTTTTTTGTTCATACATTAGGCAAGTGAAATTTTTTCAAAAGTAAGTCACTCAGTTATTTCCATGTTTTATCATACTTAGGGCATTCTTTAGTGCACCATCTTAGTGTGTTGTCATTGAGGGTCTCCAAAAATTATATAATTGGGTTTAGTCATCATCAATTTGAACCCCACTCCAATGAAAGTCCAAGGTAAAGAGATGTTCACTAACATCCTTGGTGTATTTACCAAAAATAGGGAGCTTAATTTTATGTGCATTCATATTTGGATTATCCTTTCTCCTAATCTATTCTCTACTATTGGATCTCTTTCTCTCTTTTTATCATAGCTTATTTGCCTAGTTTCACTCTTTTTCTACTTGACCAAAGTCCTTTCTCTACCATTATCTCTTGGGAATTGAACATCTAAGAGCTCAATTCTTAATATCCGTGAAAAATATCATACACAATTGCCTCTTGATAATGATTTTTCTAACCCAATTAAGGATTCACTACTTAATGGACTCTTTAGAAATTATTCTTGCTTTTTGACAACATGGGAGGTGACTCTTGGTCCATGATGTTCATCTCCTCATAGTGTCTCTTTAGCTTGGAGAATGTGTTGGTTGATAACATAGCATTAGTAATTGATTTATCTTTAATTTTCTTTGAGTTGCTTTCTTCCTCATCCTAGGAATTGCTCTCATGTATCATCTCCAAGTTTCCATGAAAAACTCTAAATTTTTGGTAACTTCTTTTACTCTAAATTGCTAAATATTCTCTCATCTTCTTCACCAATTAACAACTATTCTCTCATTCTATTCCCCATAGCAACCACATCTATAGTATCCCTACAAATAAGGTCAAACTTCTCTAAGTTCATTGTTTCCTTATATTCTTTCAATTGCCTTATCATTTTAATTATATTTTACTCTATAGATCTATTTTAGGTTATAAACCAATCTATTTCTTCAATATTCATCAATGGCATGTCCATTGAGGATCTACCTATCTCAATACTAGGGTTTTTATCAAGTGCATCCCTCTTGATACACTCTTTTGATGTTTCTCACACTTTTCTAACCTTTTCCATTATCTTTACTCTTTATCCTAGGATTATTTCAATGTTCTTTCTTCTTCCTTCTTTTCTATCACAATCATTAAATTCTCTTCAAAACCTATCTTGATCTAACTAATAAATTCTTTTACTCTCTTATTACCAAAATTTTCCATAAATATTTACTTGATTTAATTTATCCATCTTTAACTCCTTTCTTTTTAATACCTTAATTTATCAAGTGGTAGTACAAGACACCTAATAGTACCACAACTTGCTTTCTAATACCTACAATGATTTCATTTCCTCTTCATGGAATCACTTAAACTAATCATTAGAAGTAGAAATTGTAATAATCTTGGAAATAAATTTCATTACAGTGTGACAATTAACACATACTCGAAGGTTCTTAACAAGTTTAATAGTTGTTCTAGCAAGCATATCTAGAAAACCAAAAAAAAACTGACAACTTTTCAATATGGTGGTAGAAAAATATATTTTTTCCTCTTTTTCCACACCACTAAGTGTCTTGCATTTGGAAAATACACTATTATCTTCATCTCCCAAACCAATTTCTCCAACTTTGCATAAATTTACATTGTTTGTGAATGTCATGTCTCCTACACAAAAAAGCACATACCATTTAATGGCCATTCAATCCAACTACATCCGGGAAGCTTTTCAATTCCATATCTTTCATCAATCTACTTACCAATGTGCTCACATATTTTTCAAGATTCAAATAAAAAAGTAACATTGTTGTAAATACTCCTAGGCCTGGTTTTCATATGTGATGTACAGACAGCAAGAAAACATATCCACACATCCACCACATCAACATCTGACAAAATTGCTCTATCCTTTATGCTTTAATGGATGTTCATTCCCTGTTTGAAAGCTGCCATTTTGGCACAGACAGGGAGGATGCTAGCAAAGGTTACGAAGTCTGACTTTGCACCTGCTAGTTGTATTTGGTTGAAAGCTTCTGAAGCCTTTTCAACAAGTCCCTTTTGCGTATATCTTGCTATCATGGCATTTAATGAGACCAGATTTTTTTGAGGCATTCGGTCAAACAGTTCGCATGCCTTGTCTGTGCTTCCACATTTTGCATACATGTCTACCAGGGTAGTTGCAACAATATCTCCTCTTTCCTTTATCCTGTAATGGATGTCGATGCCCCGTTCCAAAGCTCCCATTTTAGCACACGCAGGGAGGGTGCTGGTGAAGATTGCGAAGTCTACATTACACATGCCGATTACATTTGATTGAAAGTTTTTAAACCCTTTTCGACAAATGCATTTTGTGCATATCCTGCAATCATAGCATTTCGCGAGACCACATTTCTTTGAGACATCTTGCCAATAGTTAACATGCCTGTCTATGCTTCCAAATTTTGCATACATGTCTACCAAAGCATTTCCCCTAGTTCGTTATGTTTTGATAGACGTCCATACTCTGTTCCAATGCTCCCATTTTCGCACAGCCGCGAGGGAACTGACAAATGAAAACCGATGGGGTTGGAAGCCTGTTTTTGAATGTGGAAAAAGGGACTGCGCGGGAATAATTTGAATTATAACGGTGAACGGAAACAACCTGCTAACGGTGAACGGAACAGCTTGCTAAAGGTGAAAGGGAATGGAAAAAGGCAAACAGCAGGTGAGATGGATTAGTTGGGCCCCACAGTAGCCACCTAAGCGTAGTCAACGCTTAGAGTGTGCTTGTTAAGCCAACCCGCTTGATAGAGAAGACTTGGTTGAAAGCTGTACGCACTTCTTCGCAAGTTGAATTTTTCTCTAATGAATTAGAGCCTCGGGCGTGATTATATAGAAACGGCATAAGCAGCAAAGGAAAGTTGACAAATTATCCAGAGATTTCTTTACGTCTTTACTATTCCAGATGCTTCTTGGTGGTTCAAGTTGAGAGGAACTTCGACATGTAGTTACACACTCATTTTTTTTGTTTTCGTTAAAATTTTCGTCTTGTTGTAAACGAAAATAATTCTCCGATAGATTTATACCTAGCATATTTATATCATTTATTGTAAACGAAAATAATTCTCCGGTTGATTTATACCTAGCATATTTATATTTAATAAAATCTATATAGGAGGTGGTAGGAGATATAATTTTGGGGCATTTTATTAAAATGGAATACACGAGAATGGTACTTCTCATATCCTTTTTGGAGATCTACGTATTTTTTATGAATTTTTTTATTAAAATAGAATAAATGATATCTCTCAATTATTTTTTAATTAGATTTTTTAAAGATAAATATATTAATTTTACTTTAAATTATTATAAAATTAGTTTTTAATTTTAAAAAATAGGTATAATAATTGTAAAATTATTATTTATTTTTAAAAATAGATATATTAATTTTACTTCAAATTGTTTTAAATTTATTTTTGTTAATATGCATTTTTTTTTTTTTTTTGGAAGAGTTATTTTATTATGTGATTTGATAAATAAAATAATAAATAATTATTTGTCTCATTAAATAAAAACATAATAAAATTGGTATTTATTGATATGGTTTTTAAAATTATATACATAAGTTAAACGATTAAAATTAATTTCATAAATAACTATCACTTAAATTTTATTTGATGGCTTAATGTCTCAGGAGATGGTTTAATGTCTCAAGGGATGTTTTAACATCTCGAGGGAGGTTTAACATCTCAAGGGATGGATTAATAGCCACATCCCTGAGGGCCTTATGAATAACACCACTTGAGAGGGGATAGATCTATAAGTCAAATCTCGAGAGACATGAATTCATGTATGGATGTATAAAAATGGATAGTAAATTTGGCACACTTGCTATCCCAATATTTTAAGGAATGGAAAGTGTGTGATACGGTAATAGAGGGGATCCTCAAAGGAGGATACACACCTTTTAGAAATAGTTATCCTCACCCTCCAAGTGTATAGGCAAGAACAACCATGCAAGAAACTATCATGTTGCTACCATAAAATATGGTTGCATGTAAAATTATACCACCATGAATGACAATGAGCACATACGTAGAGCTGCAATGACACATAGTGAGGAGAAACACAATAGAAGGGAGTATATCATTTAAAAGGGTCAATACAAAGTTGAATAAGGGTGCTAGATTTAAAAAGTTTATTGTATTTTACTATTTAAGATGTGATAGTCATTGGTGGAATGGTCAAACATTTGATAATATGCAGAAAAAGATAAATTTTGTTGCTTCTCCTTATTATATTTATTTTGTATTGGAGGAAGGGGTGATCCTACAATAGTGGTTTACAATTTTTGGCCAAATTGGACACTTAACTAATTTTTTTTAACAAAATCTTCACTTTCAGGCACCTATAGCGACTAAACTGTGAGGAATTTGAAGATGATGCAAACTAGAGTTTTGTGAAATTTTGTATATAGATTATAAATAATTTTTTTTCAAAATTTTTGGAATCAGTTATTACTTCTTTTTCCATCTCCCTCAAAACTTTTTTTAGAAAACAACATTTTTAAGTGATGCTCATTATAACATAGTTTTTTTCTATGAAGGGATTAAATTCTAGTTATTTCAAATTTACATTTTGTAACCTCAGATATCTAGTGAGATTCCATGGTTAAGATAGTTTTTATTGAATATTTTTTCTTTAATCCAAAGTTTGAAGTCAAACCAGAACCTGAATTTAGACATAGATGGAGCCCATTATGTCATTAGCTTTTTTGTATGTGTCAAAGTTCAATTTTTTTTTGTTGGATCAAGGGCTTCAATATCTGGTGCACTTATATTTTTCAATTTTTTTTTTGATAATCTTCTATTTTTCCACGTGTAGAACATAGAGCTTTATTTTCGATGAAAAACCTACATTCACAAGAAGTAAAAAATAAATATAATAATCAAATTTAATTTAATTAAAATTATACTGTTTTGGAAGCTTATAATAAGGACTCCACACTTACAAAAAATAAATTTTAAATGAGTTCATTTGATCCACCAAAAGGTAAATCAAAAATGGTTTTTTATTAGCATTTTGATAGGTGTAAAGGAGACTCTGTTATAGGTATGGTTTAAAACTAGCAGGGTTCTATCCAAGGGGCTTGGTCTAAGGTGGTTTGATCAAACCCTCTTCAATTGGAACTTTTCAAGGCTTAAATCATTATATTTTTAAAAAATATGTGATTTCAACAAAACTCAGGATCTCCTAGAAAGTGTAAACCACTATTGTGGCAACACCCGAAGAGTAATCAAGTGGGCTTTGAGGAGCCACAAAAAATTATGATATTTCTAGATAGAGGATGAGGAGCAAAAAGTAATCCTTTTTCTTTTGAAGGAAAGTTTGATTACAGACAAGATGAAGGTATAAATGTTTCAAATAAAGGAGGGAGAGGAGGTTGGTAATCTAAACCCTTTTGTGGAAAAGTGTGGTGTAGGATTCACAGGAACCTTAATTTCTTGTTCCATACATCGTAATTTTCTCCCCTTGTACCCTTGTTTAGAAAGAAGCTTGAAACAAAGCCCATATTGTGCCTCTAAATCATATGTCTAGAAGTAAGATCATATTACCAATCTTTTCTAAATAATTACTTTGTGAAGAAGAAGAAATAATATCGGTATGAAAGGGACAATTAGTTCCTTTGCAAGGATGTTGAATCATCCATGTGAGGTGCTAGAATGTGAGGCTAAGGGGAATCACTTGTAGGTATAACCAATGGTCAGGGAATGAATGGTAAAGATCCCTCATTGCTAGAGGAAGAATGCATTTTATTATTGAGGAATGATATTGTAGGTTTTGTAGGTTGGTTGTGGGAGGATGTAAGTTGTGTAAAGTAGATTGTGATTTATGTCTAATCTTGGTTGGTTGGATTTGTATTTTAATTCTTCATTTATACTTTTCATATTGCTAAGAGGAAGGTCAAGTGAATGAAGAGTAGGTAAAGTGGTGTTGAGAAATCTATCAATTAGTATATCCTCTTACACTAAGATACTATCAATAGTAGGAGATATGTTAGGAGAGGAACAAGCATAAGCCTCATCATTGTTTGAAGAAGGGTTACCAAAGGAAAAAAGGAAACATCTACCAAGTATTTTAGAGAAGAAAATGTTTTAACAAGGAAATTGGACATGCTGATTGTATCTTAGGTATTTTACATTTTTCAAGTTGAAGGATAACAAAAATTAAAATTCTTTGATTTATAATGTAAATATTCAACTTTTTGCATATTAAAATTAAACATAGAATACATGCAATGGGTATGTGCAAAAATATGGGGAGCCAAAAAGGGGTTTTGAGTGGCCACATTTTTCTTGAAATTGGGAAATACTGGCCTTGGATGAAAAATTGAGGATAGTTACACTCAAAATTTTAAGATGCAACAAAAATAATGTTACAGTGCTCCAAGTCTACTTTCTAAACTACAATTTTTTTTTAAATGGTAGAGATTAAGGGGTTCAAAAGAGGGAGTGATGCAGGAGCATCCTTGGTTCTTTACAATCTTGCATCAACCAAAAAAAAAATTTCATTTCAATTTTGTTCTTGTTCAGTTCAAGTTGGAAAATTCAACATTCCACCATATTTGCTCACCAAACCATGCGGATCTATGTTTTCATCGTGGAAATATTCATTTTCCTTATTCCAAGATTTCAGAACGATTGGATCTTTTCTTGGTAAGTTATCACTTTTGTATTAAGTGGCAGTTTCTAGAATAGAGCACCAAGCAGTTTCGAGCCTAACGACTAATTTGTCTCTTGTGGATCTTTCTCATAACTTGCGGATCCTTGCGATGTGTTTCGAATTATTCCATGGAGTTTTCCCAACCTTAATTTAGGTCCACACTTCATCCTATGTGCCCACCAAGGAGTAATTCAAATTTAAGGTTGACCTATTTCATGCACACGTTACATTTCCTTCATTGGGGATTGTAATGATCTTTGGTTGACGTGGAAGATTCTAAATCTCAAGATGTGATATAAATCATTGTAACAGATCATTAGAGGGTAGTAGTGAATAGAAGTAGATGGAGAAAGGATTGGATATGTAAGATTTCAGCTCACATTAAGGAGAATATAGGAATATTGTATTTGAGCATGATGTATCAAGCCTGTGAGCCCAATCTGTGAACCTGAATGTTGCCGGTTGATTGTAACTGAAATTTTTGATAATAAGAAAGTTTGAATATGCATTTTTCCTCCATATTCTATGTAGCTTCTGATGTCCAAGTCTTGTTGTACAGTTCATACTATTCTCTTTGAGGACCCTCCTATCATGACTATGCCAAATTGGTATCAGAGCGAGATTCATTTCGTGAGAGATCATCAGAGTTTGCAGAGTCTTGTTGAAGATTTTTTGTGGGGTGATGGATTGAGGATCCGACCTGCAACTGCAGAGGACTTGTGCAAAGATGGCAGGAAGAAGAAATGGTAGAGGAAATGGAGCGCGTGGAAATGTAGACCCAGCTATAATGGAGATGTTGCACTAGTACAAAAACAATAATATATGACTAAATAAACTAATGAATATTGCATATAAATGACTAATTTTGGTCACGTGACCATTAGTAGTTTATTGTTGGTCATTTATAACGCGACCAAATTTATGACTAAACTATTTTAGTCATTTATCTAGTCATTGATTTAATCATTGATTTGGTAGTTGATTTGGTCATTGATTTAGTTGTTACTTTAGTCATTGATTGTTGTTAACTGGTCATTTATTTAGTCATTAATTTAGTCATTGATTGTTGTTAACTAGTCATTTATTTAATCATGATAGTCATTTATTTAGTCATTACTTTTGTCATATATTTAGTCATTAATTTAGTCATATATTTAGTCATTGATTTAGCCATTGCTTTTAGTCATATATTTCAGTCATATATTTAGTCAATTGAATTTTAGTCATTTTAGTCCATATAATTTTAGGTCATTAGTTTAGTCCATTTAGTCTGTATATTTAGTCATTAATTTTAGTCATTTGGTCATTTGGTTTGAGTCATATATTTAGTGCATTTGGGTGTCGTGTTTGGTAGTTTATTTATTAATAGAAATATCAGCATCAACTATCTAAAGATTTGCACAATGAAAAGACAACAATGAGGAAAGATCAAGAAATAACTATTTTAAAACAAAGATGTTACATACAGTTGTGTGGCTTGAAGAAGTGATTTGCAATTTATTGTCCCAGCAGAAGAACTTGAAAGATACAAATAGGTGTTGAGGAGAAAAAACTAACAGAATCCTCCAGAAACCTTGTCTTTATGCTATTCAATGACTTACAAAATAATGAGACATATTATTCTTTTATATCATAACCCTCGGTCCCTTACATATGATAGCATTTAGTCCTCTAAATTGTCATTTTGTGCATGGTATTCTTTTATATCATGCCTATAGTCCCTTACCTTATTAATTCCTGAAATTACATGATACATCTTTGAGAAGTTTCATTCTATGATTGTGATAAAGCTCCAGATCATTTGTAATTTGCCCTCATTTAATTACTATCATCTGCAGCTATGTTAATTGTTGCCTATTTCTCTTACCGATGAACTATACAGCAAAAAATATGATCATTTACCTCTTCATCTTCATATCTTGTTGGTTTATTTATCACCAATCATGAATCCTACCAACTGAAGTAAATTTGAGTTATTGTCCACAACTTTTTTGCCTATCAGCAACTCTAGAAGAACAATACCATAGCTGTAAACATCAAATTTCTCATTAAGCCTTGAGGTTCTTGCATATTCATAGTACCCATAAAATAGGTGGAGGTGTGAGTTTTGGCCGAGGAAATGCACTTGGCAATGCCAAATTTTGACAAATGAGCTTCGAAGTTGTCATCTAAAAGAATGTTAGATATCTATACATCTCTGTGAACAATGCATTGGTTACAGTCACAATGAAGATATGCTAATCCTTTTATAGCACCATAGGATATCTTTAGATGAGTATCCCAATCTAATTTAATCTTCTTTGATGTTCCTACACAAAAATTTAAAATGTTTGTTAGGTTCTCCCCAATCTATTTTGATCAAATGGTAGAAATATTGATTGGACTCATATTTCATAAATCTATCATGTTTTTGCATAACATCATTTTCTCACCATGTAGGATGTCCCAGAGACTTTCATTTACCATGTAGTCATAAAATAGAAACAAGAAAAATATAGAACTGCATAGTACTGAAATTAAAAAAATAAAATAAAATAAATTAAAAAATTAAAAAAGAACTTGGAAGAAAGGATGCTGAAGACATTCAACTATAGTTGGCACCTGCATTTTTTGTACAGCCTTGGCTCTGTTCACCTGGTCCAAAATGAAAAGCATGTGAACCAAGTTAGAATCCCCACAGAATCATAAAGGACAAAAAACTTCATATGCTGACAACAACAAAAGTAAATACTAAACAAGTACACTTCCCGAACTGCATTCACAAGCATAAATTTAGAAATATACTATTACTAGATTAGAAAGAGAGTACTTTGATATAAATCAAATAAGAGACAAAAAGTGAAGAATAGTTAGTTTAAAAATAGATGGGATCTCTAACATCAGATATTATATTTAAAAATTGGATTGTCAGGTTTATGATCCAAAGATCCCACGATAGTAACAGTCCTTGTGACATATTTTGTACCCATCTAGATACGTGTCCTCACATAATAAGGTGCAATATATTTCATTTACAAACATCTATTTTCATTAAGAAAACATCAGGAAAAGCTATTCATGATGGCTTAGGACAAGAAACACTTAGAATTTTTGGAATCCCACATGTTTATTAATTTCAACAAGCTACTCATTTATATCATTAAAATATATTCTCTTAATAATAGAATCCAGTTAAAATATTATTATATAGAGTACACAAACAACTTGTGTTTATATTCATGTTCCCAAACTATTAAATCAGCTTACAGAAAGACTATGTACTGCTCAAATTCAATTTATTGCAAATGTGGCTACTAAAAATGCAAATCGCAAGAGGCGGGTTCAATAACTAAGTTAATGAATATATTCATGATTTGATCATTACCTATTCATTCATATTCTACTAGATGCTTACCATTCAAAAAGAAAAATGAAGGATTAAGAATATGTATACGAAATTAAAAATTTGAGAATGACAGAATAAAAACTAAGTATTAATTATAGAACTTGTGTTGTCAAATTAAAAACATGTACATAAGATCAGTTAGAGCCTTCTGTATACTAAGGTTATCATAGTTCTTGTGTCATTTTCTTATAGGTTGGTGAGCTATTATGTGCTTAACTAAAGATCATTAATGTAGGATTTGTAAGATTGTAGTTCAGTGCTAGGAAAAGATAGTTGTATATAAAAGTCATAAATTGGACCTACTATTCTACAACAACAAAATCAAGACATGACAAGAAAAAGTACGTTTTCCAATAAAGATGATTCAACAATTGCCATCCTCATTGATGATTTTCCAATGCTTGCTACAATTGCATCTTCCAATAAATCAAACACACCTGTATTCTTGACATTGTGCCCTGTTGCAGAAAGTAGCACTGCATCTACTGTAATAACATAGCACAAGACAAATCAATCTAAGAAGAAAAAATCCTAGTGCAGATAACAAACATCAAATGCAAAATAAAATAAAGAATATAGCACAGAGAAAATTGGCAATATTTTGAAAGATGTATATATTTTCTCAAGAAGTAAATGAAAATTTAGTTATGGTGAACTATGCCAACATATATATTATGCAAACAATAAATTCTTTAACCATGCAGGCATGGTGACATCAAATAAGGTCTTATCACCTGGCATAGGCAATTGTAGTCCTTTCCTTAGATACATGCATCCTTTGAATTATTGCTACTCAAATTTTGTTCCAATCAAATAACCTCATGATTGTTATGGAATTAGCATTCTCAAGTTTTGAACCCTCTACAGTACTACTTTAAACTATTAACTTGAGAATAAAGGATACAAAGAAGACATTGCAGACGCTATGCGCTGAAGCAAAGATTGTTTTGCACTGCTACCTATAAGATGATCATTGGTACACTTCCATTGTGCATTTTATATCATTAATGCAGGATTTGTAAGATTGTAGTTCAGTACTAGAAAATATAGTTCTTATATAAAAGTCACAAATTAGACCTACTATTCTACAACAACAAAATCAAAACATGCCATGCAAAAGTACCTTTTCCAGTAAAGATGATTCAACAATTGCCATCCTCATTGATGATTTCCCAATGCTTGCTACAATTGCATCTTCCCGTAAATCAAACATGCTTGTATTCCTAACATTGTGCCCTGTAGCAGAAAGTAGCACTGCATCTACTGCAATAACATTGAACAAGACAAATCAATCTAAGAACACAAAATCCTACTGCATCTACTGCAATAACATTGAACAAGACAAATCAATCTAAGAACACAAAATCCTACTGCAGATAACAAACATCGAATGCAAAATAAAGTCAAAAAGTATAGAAGAGAGAAAATTGGCAATATTTTAAAAGATGTATATATTTTCTCAAGAAGTAAACAAAAATTTAGTTATGGTGAACTATGCCAAGATATAATATGCAAACAACAAATTCTTTAACCATGCAAGCATGGTGACATCAAATAAGGTTTTATCACCTGGCATAGGTAATTGCAGTCTTTTCCTCGGATACATGCATCCTTTGAATTACTGCTGCTCGAATTTTGTTCCAATCAAATAACCTCATGCTTGTTATGGAATTAGTATTCTCAAGTTTTGAGTCCTCTACAGTATTGCTTTAAACTAATAACCTCTTGCTTCTTTTGGAATTAGTATTCTCAAGGAAGACTACCATCATAGTCATACCAAGCATCAAGATCACTTTTAAAGAGCAGCAAAGGTGGCCCTTATAAGAGAAGAGACATTTTTTTTAATGCAAGACAATCCTCAATCTCACAAGGCAGCCGCCAACATAAATGATAGTATGAGAATGGAAAGATTTTGGATCTATGAGGTTCCAAGACAGTAAAAAAGGAATTTGTATGTATGTTAGTAGGGGTTGTCAAGGAGCAAGTAAAAGGTAGCAACCTTGTTCACGGTGTCTCGAGATTTAGATGAGCAAAGTATGGCTAATGGCTTAGCTAAATGGGATATTGTTTCTTCATTATCATTGTAGTTTGAGGTAGTTGTTTGCATGAAGAGGCAAACCTACCATGAGCTTCAAATTGGGGTGATATTTATGATAGGTTTCAAATAGATTTAGGGGCAGCAATGTCAAGATATTGAGGTATGACAGTCACAGAGAACAAATAGCATAATGTTCATACAAAGACTCTTAGTGAAAAAAGAACTATCAAAGAACAACTTGAAGAGTTGGACAAGAAAGATACTCATGATTAATGGCTAAAACATTGACTTTTGAACATATTTTGAATGGGTATCAACAAACTACTAATTTGAATTGGATGTCACATTTGAAGAAGATTCTATTTTTGGCTAGATTACAGGATGGAAATTTTAGGAGTGTTCAAGGTCCAAAAAAAAGGAAGAAATGAAAAGTGACTCTAAATGGCATCTGAAGATGATTATAAAATGCATACATAATTGGTTTGAACAAACTCTGCTAAGACTGATGTGGCTCTGAAGAATCAAGATTATATGGACAGTTCTACAGAGTAGCTGTTAAAACTGTTGGCCTAGAAAAGTAAACACAAACTTATATAAGGCTAGTTGTTATCTGTGAAAGTTATATGTTGCTTATTTAGAACATTATACTTTTTAATGCTTCAACAAAAAATAATTTTATGCAATTTACTTTTGTATATGAAGAAAATATCATACAGATAAAAGGCATATGTTTAAAAAAACAAGATTATCTTGAAGAAAAGAAGCAAATTAACAAATTTTCTATGACTATTTTATTCATGATATAAAACTCAAAATGCAATACCTTTGGCTTCTGAATCAATTCTTGCAATATTGAGCAAAGTGTATGGCGGAGCTCCTTGAAAAGAATTGTTGTTTGGGCTGGTGCATTCATTTTCAGCCAACCATCTAAAATGACAGTTCCAGTCTGGAATAAACTGCTAGATTAGCACTTTGAAAGCCATTCAATGTGTTTTTATGAATGCAAGATAATATTGGCATTGAGCCACCCTAAATTGAATTTCATGACATGAAGCCCATACTTGTAATAATTAAAATTCTTGAGAACACGAAGTCAATCATTAAAGCTCAATATTCCTGAGATGTTTAAGACATGAAAAATAAAATACATTACACAGTTAACCTACAATCCTTGTGTGAAACTTGTGAAATATTTGAAGTTTGAAGAAAGCAACAATTGATACCAAACTACAACTACTTGAGTCTTGAAAGTTTAAAATGTTAATTTTACAGTGCCATAAAATTTTTGCAACGGAACTGCTCTAATTCTATCAATTTTAAACATCCATTTCATATAGGCTCTCCTTTCACATGCCTAAAATCATTATATTCAAGCATTCAACATATGGCACAATTGTTTGGTTGAGGTTGCTCATGCTTAACATTCGTAATCTAAACTCTAAACACATCATCAAAACTTATTTAAAGTTTGGTTGTTGTAAGATAATCAAATATTCAAGTTGTGAATACATGGTTTTGTCTACGAATTCCAATGCACCATTATTTGATAAAAAAAATAGGCATTATATATGTAGAAAAAAATATCAGATTTAAAAAATTCCCAATTCAAGCTCAAGTTTGTTATGAATGATTACAAAAACCTATTGTTTGGTGTCGAAAGGTGCTTATGGATATGAAATGGAGAGATCCATAACTGAGCTGGCAAATGAGAAAAAGATGTAATAGGCAGTTTTTGAAACAGTGGTGGTTACATTAATAAAAACCTATGTTGCTGGTCTTGGTATGGGGACAGGTATGGGTTCAAGATTCAGGTACACCAGTACAACATATTTTTCTGTGGGTATAGGTAGAGTTTCATATATAAATAGTTAATGATACTCATAATTTCCAATAAACAATATATTTGAATACCTCATAATTTGTAAAAAAAGACAATACTCATAAATTAGTAATTCAGTGATTTGTCAAATATGAATACACAGTGAAAATTACTATCAATATTCAATAATCTTCACATTGCTCTTCATGAAAAGCATCAAAATCAACATTCGGTTCAATTTCATTTGAACCACAATGAGTTACAATGCCACTTCCACTAGCCATGTCATGTGTAGAATTTGCCTCATCAAGAGAGATTTCGGCTATGTGTGCAACAATAACCTCCAAGTCAACATACTCAAGAGTTAGATCCCAATTCCTTGTCACCCCCTCATTGTAATTGAGTCATGTGAAATGAGATGCACGTTGGAGTGCACAAAGACCAAATCTTCAACTTCTTTTGCAGCCAATTGGTTGCACTTAACTAAGTCCAGGTAAAGGAGTATGCGCTCCAATTCCTCTCAATTGGAGTCTTGGGGATGACCGACCATCCAAGGGACAACAAACCATCCCCTACAACATGTTTTTAAAGTTACTATTGAGATTGTAACTGATTCCATCTGAGGTAGTTAATTCAAAATTATTAGAGTTCAATTTTTACAATTATGCGGCAGCTTGATGTAATATCACTAACTATTTATCTTATTTCATTCTTGTAATCATAATAATGATTTATTGTTTGTATCTCACAAAAAATTTCTACAGAATGCATAAAATAGTATTTAATGCTTATGTTGATCTAATCATTATGATTGTACGAAAATATTCAAAGGCATGCAGAAAAAGTTCATTATTGTGCTCCTAGACTCCTCAGGAATATAATGTGATCACATTTTCATAATTGAAGGCCAGAATATTCCTACACAGTCCCCAAACACACAAAATCCAAGAAGCTGGAGTCGTCCTCCTGGTGTAATGCTCCCACCTTTTTCTGTGTTGGGCTCTACAAAGAACTGTTTGAAGCAGGAATAAGACAAGATCTTAAATATCCTGGATGCTAGTGTGTTATCATAAACCAAAAACAAAAAGAGACATCAGAAGAGGTAAAGCAATGGCATACAGTTGTTGCAACAAGAAGAAGTAAGGTTGTTCCAGAGACAATGAATACAATCTGCATGTAGCTTTCCACCTTAAGTGTTGCACGGGCCATAAGTCTAGAGGCTAGGGAACTTCCCATCATTGAAGCTAGCATAAACGTTGCAAATATGAACCCATGAGGAATATCCTGCTCATTTGGTCTCAAAGCATGAGTCCAAAGAAACACAAATGTGTACATTGAACCTTCAAATAATGACTGAATAGCTCCCAAAAGTGCAATCTTCTCATCTACTCTACAAAACCATTAAAAGTGATCAATAAAGGACAAAGCTTATCACCTACACATAATTCAATAGAAGCATTTTACTTGCAAATGAAGATAAGTATAACAACTTTCCTGAAGCAATGGCCAAGGCAGCACCCTTAAACTAAGTAAGTAAATCCTTGCTTTCTGAGGGATCTCTGCAGTTCTCTGACCAAGTGGAGAATATAATGGCCATACCTATAGCTAGGAAGTAGGCTGCAGCATCAAAAGGTGAAACTGAACCAAAACCTAGAGTGTCGGCGAGGGTATTAGCAAACAACCTAGATGGAATGGAAACTAAACCATTGCTTAGGAATATTTCCTTTGAGAAAGTCAATGATAACCACTGCACATCAAAATTCCTCTACAAAGAATCAAAACTCCTGAATGATGAGAAAATGATAATACAAGCCTTGGTGGTCCTTCTAGTTCTTGTTACAGATCAAAATGTTTTTTTCTTTTTAATAGCAATAGTAATTATTTTTAAGTTCAGATCTCAACATCTTGGTATGTATCATTACTAAAGAAAGGAATTTTTCTTAGGATATTTGATACAAGATGAAAGGGTAATATCCATTACCTTGAAATGTTCAGCAACAATCCATGACTCAAAATCTGAAAATAAAAGAGATGTAGCAATGCCTCCTGGTATACGGCCAAGCATCAAGACTTTGTACTCAGGAAAATGATTTTGTAAAACAACTTAAAATGTAAGTTATGCAGTATGTTATGCAAGCCCTCTTGTGACCCCTGTGGACACATTGAAGAACTCATTTATGTGCATGTAGTTACAAAACATGCCAGGATCCAAGTGCATTGCAAACAAACATTTGGCTCTGTAAATATCTTACTGTTTATCAGCTAGTGATCCAATAATTATTCCAAAAAGTATAGATGACCCAAAACCCGCAATAAAGAGTCTTCCAATTTCTCCCTTGTTAAAGACATACTGGTTGTAGAGGAAGTAAACATAAGGTCCTTGCAACCAATATCCAGCTACATTTCAAAAAGAAGGGCCATTAGCAGGAGAAAATATCAATTTAGTATAAGGACAAAAAATAATCTGATTCCCAATATTGACTAAGTTCTCACTTTGTAAAACTGGATAAAAACATGCATGCCTTTCTACTTGCGTGTCTATGAAGATGATGTAACTGCATACAAATTAAAATGGCTCACTAGTTACTGGTCAAATGAATCCAAGTCTTAGAGGTCAAATTCAGTACTTTATAGATGTCTCCTAGCATATAAAATTTGAGGAAGCAAAAAGCAATGGTTCTGAATTTGCATTGCAAGGATAGTAACACTCCACTTTAATGTGGATGATATCATGTCTTCCAATAATGATCTACTATTCACATGTTCAGATCATATAGTAGAAAAGACATGTTTCCTAGAAAGAATCTTTACAATGAACTTAGAGTGTACCTTTGCGAATGAATTATTTCCATTCAATATGGGCAATGAACATACTAAAAATAGCACTGCATAAGGATTCAAATTGGTCATGATACATAATGATTCATATCATGCCTTATAATTATATCAGTAGGTATATTCATGTGCTATCTATTCGATTTTAATCAAGACTTAGGGAGCCACATCATATTGTATGTCATGAAAAGAACAAAATCACCTAGAGCACCATTATTTGAGATTTATAAAGGGCTATATAATTGCTATGAATTCATTCATTATCTAGAGCTTGAGAGTCTGTTGACTTTTCAAAGGGTTGAGAGTCCATTGATTTTTCAAGGGGATAAGCATACACATAATTTTTTAACCAATTTCTTTAAAATTTTTGGTAGATCATTATCCAAATTTCATACTAGGGCATGCTTTACAATCATTTCATGAACAAAAAACCCAAAAATGGATGTAATCTTCTGGCAAGGAGAAGGAAAGATGAGAACTTTTATTTTGTGAGATATAATCCAATTGTACCAAAATGGTATCAAACTTTTTTATTCCAAAAAAAAAATCTTGAAAGGAAGGCCCCTTGTCCAAAATTAACATAACAAAGCACAAGAGAATAAGTAGGCTGATAAATAACAAGAAGCATGTGGGTAAAGAAATACATATGTGTATAGGCATGTTTATATGTAGACTCTAGAGATAGATTCAGCAAAGGCAGCGAGGAGAGTTAAAGACACGATCTTTTATTTTGCTAGATATAATCCCATGACACCAAAATAGATGTGTCCAACATTTTTATTCCAACAAATAGAACCATAGCTTGTTTTTCACTCCCCTACACATGGAAGCAAATGGTAGGATGGTAAGGCCAAACAAAAGGTTACACAAAACCACAGACAATCTAGTTGATGTTAGTAGAGGAAAGAAACAATATAGGGCATATCAAAGCCCATTGACAGAAGATTCAAACATGTAAAAGAATTTACACCCCTGTTTCGTAAACCTTAATAGCAATGTGTGAACATCAACCAAAAGCTTCTTCTTTAACAAGAATAGGGGGTTTTACACAAAACCTTCAATTTGATCTTAGACAACAACAATGAGATAATACCATAGACTTGATATTGTCATTTTTGAAAAATTGGTTTTACACTAAAATCTTCAATTTGATCTTCCAACAACAATGAGA
The DNA here is from genome assembly GCA_007258455.2 of Sequoia sempervirens. Classification (NCBI taxonomy): domain Eukaryota; kingdom Viridiplantae; phylum Streptophyta; class Pinopsida; order Cupressales; family Cupressaceae; genus Sequoia; species Sequoia sempervirens. The sequence goes on along the minus strand of VDFB02358134.1, from coordinate 1,265,642 downwards.
TGACACCAGAGAGTTGATATTCTCATTTTTGAAGAACATATACCAAAGAATGGTGTTGGATTTTAATCCCAACCAAGAATCACTGCCATCAACAAAATGGCCCAATGTGTAAATTAATTGGTCACATGTTTTCCACTTGTTTCCCCTGTTACTATAATTTTTAGTTCCAAGAGTTTCTCCCAATGTAAACTAGTGTCCAACTTGAAAGCAAGTTGGACAACTGGGTCAGTCCTAATGATAGAACTTGGAGACTGACCCATGAGTTGTTAGACTGTGCCTAACATCTAAGTAATGAATTTAGGTTGAAACTCCACACAACTTTTTGGTAACTGAAGTAGGTCAGTGCTACAGGTGTTGCTTGTGGAGCTGCCTGATGTAGCCATAAAAAAATTTATATTTTGGAAGATTATAAGAGAGAAAAGGCACTAGAATGAAGTGAGGAAAAGCGAAAAACCCTTAAAGAAGTATTATGAAAAAAAAAGATCAAAGAAAATTCCCTGTACTTCTCTCATATTCTTTGAGCAGTAATGATTGATCTCACAGTGTTATTGATAGAGGTACTACATCTCGGACAACAAATGTGTATAAATGCTTAATTGCACAGAAGAATGTGTACAGAGAAGTTTTCCAATTGAAGAAAACCAGCAGAACATGAATGGTAGAGTGTAAGGAAGAGAAGCAACTCAGCCAAAAGTGTAGACAATTTTCTATAAGTGCATTAGGAGCAGGAAATGCAGAACCATGGTGATATGTTAATCCTCAGCAGAAACTTGCCAAAGAAAGTCTCACTTCCATTTTGACACCTCATTAGGGAGTTGCAGTCAAAACCAATATGATCATTGCCATCATTCCAATGGTTTGAACACCTGTTTCTCTAATTATCTTTTGAAGATGCATTTGTATCAAAATTATCTTAAAATACATAATATTAATAATTAAAACTTAACAATAATTTCAACACTGATTTTCATTCAAAACTACATGGCTCTAAACTTCTTTAAACATAGACTTTATAGCAAGAAAGAACCTATGACAGAGTTTGTTGTCGCAGTCAGAGCTTTAAATGGACACAAGTATCATATATGAATCTTAGCCGAGATGGGGAGTATCATATATTTAGTAGAATAGGCCGGGGTAGGGGTAGGTGGGAGGATAGCCGTTCATCTCTAGTTGGGGGAACTCTATCCCACCCAGGGTGAACTCTATCCCACCCCCTCTTCTTGCTATTATTGCATATTCTTGATGGTCCTCTCTCTATGAGGCAACTATCATCTCAGCCTTCTATTCTATGTCCTCACTTGAGGATCTCTACAAATACCCATCACTTGGGCCACAAAAATATAGGGGTCATGATAGGGATACTCCACCCCCTACCCACTCACGAATAGGATTCAGAAGGGACTGCTATCGGCCTTGAATTCTTTTGAAGCACTGTTCTGAAACCCTAGAAAGAAATCATGGTGACTCAAGGGTAATCAACAGGAATATAGAATATTTGAACTAGGGCAAGTGACTTACCTCAAGATTTTGCACAAATTGTCTTTATGTCAATGATGTTGAGAAGAAAAATGTACAGAATGTAACCTGTGTACAATAATGAAAGAATTGTTATAGAATCAATTAAATCTTAACAAAAAATGAGTTTCCCATGTACAGGTTGCCAAAAAGCCATAATCAAACTAGGGCAAGTCACTTACCTCAAGATTTTGTAGAAATGGTGTATCAACAATGCTAACGACGAAAATGAACAAAGCTCGTAGGAAGAATATTATGAAGAATTAAAGAGAAAGAAGAGGAACAACTGCAACTATGAGAAAATTGATGAAAATATGAAAAGAAGAAGTTTTAAGGAGAAATAAATATGCAAATGAGAATCTGTTAAAAGCTGTATTTCAGGGTAACTCCACTGTGTGTCATGTTTTGTTGGGAAAAATAAGTGGCACATTCTTCCATAGGAGAGCTTCCCCACTGTAATTTTGGAGAAAACACGTGATATGGTGTTTAACATTTGCAAGTGGGCGCTGTAATGATGGCGGCATTAAATAACATTTAACAGAAAACGTTATTTATTAATAAAAAAACTCAAAAATATTGTATGGACGAGATTAAATCAATTGTATTGTATTGTCTATAATGAACTCTTGTCCATTGATTTCATTATTAGCTTTGCAATTCTCAAATAGGACACGCATTCGGCATAATTATAATAATTATTAATTATAAATTCTAATCATTTTATGTAATTAATAGTTTTATTTAAAATATAATATATAATATTAAGTATGATTAATATTATTAACTTATATCTAATATATTTAAAATAGCATAAATAAAAACTTTCTTTAGTTAAAAAAATTGATTATATTTTGATTATATATTAAATATAAGTTAAATTCTTAAAAAATAATTATTTTTATTTTGCAAAAGTCAAAATATTAAAAGATATTTATTTTGCAAAAATTGTTACCTAAAAAATCAGCCAAACTTTACCACTTGTTCATTATAGCCATGGAAAATTTAAAACTCAATAAATAGTATAATCAACTAATATAACTCACTTATACCAATTAAACTTTAATCCATATATATATATATATATGACAAAATATTTGTTTTCATTCACAGAGTTAGGCCAAGCTTATGCGATAATACAACTCATTTCAGTCTCTTTCTATTTAAGAGGAATCAATCTAAAAGAACCATAACTATAACATTCCTTTCAAATTATGGTGGAGAGAGTATTCACAGTGATGGATAGGAATAAATAAATTAAAAAAAGAAAAAGCGAACCCTAATTGTTATGAAGTGGAGGTGTTTATTGAGGCGACGACAAAGTTTTATTTTGATAAATATACTCGAAAACCCTCATTCAAACCTTATTTTCAAGCTATAGCTCACCAAATTGGAGAAGTGAATGGTCAATACTATCGAGGAAGAGTTTGGAGGAGCGGCGGGAAAGCAGCGAAAAAACAATAGAAAATAGTCGAAAAAAATCGTGAAAAATGATGAACGGCTAAGATTCATTTAATGGTCAGCAGATTGATACCAACCATTGATCGAAAAAATTAGCTTTGTCTTCTTCAAATAGCATACGCCTTCGGCATAAATATATTTAAGAAAAAATTAATATTTTTCTTAAACTAATGTTTTAGTCATTTATTTAGTCATTTAGTTGTGATTTTACCCTCAATGACCAAATTAGTCACTTATAAATGACCAAATTAGTCATTTATTTTCCAAATACTACTAGTGTTAGTCACGTGACTAAAAGTCTTAGTCATGTGACTAAAATTTTTAGTCACGTAGTCATTTATTTGCCAAATTCTACTAGTGTTGAGAGGAATTACTCCTATATTAGATGCAATCAAAATAGCCTAGAGGAGAGGTTGACCAGTTGATGATGTGGGTATGTGCAGGATCATCATGGAAAAAATAGGCCCTTAAGTGGCAAAAAATTAGAAAAATCAAAGTTAGGAATCTTGACATAAAATTTTGAATAAGTTATCTATATTATTTCAAAAATATGTAAAAATAGAATCTGTAGAAAATTGAATGTAGTTTCTAAACTACTAGGTTTGTTTAAAAAACATAAAAATCTATTTGGTGAAAATTTGAAATTTTAATGCAGTAGTACTTAAATTTCAGGGAAAAAATAAGAAGTAGGTGTCTGTCTGACCACCCTAACCACAATAAAATGATAATTATTTTTTATAAGATTTTAGATATAAGTAGAAGACTGATGTCCTGATGTGATGCATATTTTTTTGTAATTTTTTCCAAGTAAATAATTAATTATGAATTTTTATTACAACTTTTAAAAATATAAAAATCGTATATCTGACCACCTTAACTTGGTCAAAACTTTGAAATTCAATTTCTTTTCTAATCCTATAGTATGCAAAGCATAGAATGTGATGCATGTTTTGGATTCAAAAAATGTGATACCATTTGAAAGTTATAGATGTTTTTCAATCATCCTATCAATCAGACTTTAGTCATAATTCGAATAGAAAATGAATAATAATTACTTATTAAATTTAAAGTAAAACATAATTTATATTGATGGAAAGCTGAGAATCTACTTTAAAAACCCTTTTCATTTCATCAATTTTGGGTAAAAAGAAAGTTGTCAGCCACTTACCCATCATATTGCAACTTTTTGGCCCATCATGATCCTACACATACCCATGTGAGTGATGAAAAGGTAGAAGAAAAGGAAGAAAGGGAAGGAGAAAATCAACCTAGTTTGGATTAGGGAAAAGAGAGGTTCATAAGAGCCCTAACTAGAGTAAACACTAAACCACATTTCAATCCACCATATTATAAAGGTAAGTTGGATTCAGATGAATTGCTTGATTGGATAACGAAGATGGAGAAGTATTTTGATTTTGAAGGTACTACCAAAGACAAGAAGGTGAATTTTTCTTGTATAAAGTTGAAAGGACATGCATCCCTTTGGTCAGAACATTTGTAGACAGATATGCAAAGAAGAGGAAAGGAGAAGATAAAATCATGGGATCAGATGGTGAATAAGTTAAAGACAAAGTTTATGCCTGTAGACAATTAGATCAGTTTATTCTAGAAGTTGCAAAATTTGAAGAAAAAGGAGTTAAGTGTGATAGAGTATATTGAGGGGTTCTACAAGTTGGATATCAGATCCAAACATTCGGAGGATGAGATCGAGAAAGTGGCTAGATATGTGAATGGATTGAAGTCGTCTATATAGGATGAGATTAGTTTGATCAAGTTGTCGAGTGTGGAAGAGGCATATCAATGTGCCCTAAAAGTAGAAGGGAAGTTGAATAAAAGACAGGAGTAGAGACATAGAGGAAGAGGCGAAAGATTTCAGAGAGGAAGAAATTTTACAAGAGGAGGAAGAGGATCTTTTGTAGATAAGAATAAAGATAAGGAAGTTAGTAAGAATGATAATTCATATCGTGGAGATGATGAAAACTCTTATTAGAGAGGAGGATATGGTGGTTACAGGAATGAGGGTTATAGAAAAGATGATAGAGGATAGGAGAAAAGAGAATTGAGGGAAACTTTTTTTAAGTGTGGTGGAGAAGGACATCTAGAGAATTTGAATGTAACCAGGGAGAGACAAGCAGAAAGATAGAGAATAGTAGAAGAACAACATTTGTTGAGGAGGATCATGTCGAATCATCTAATAATCCAGAAGAGGGAGAAGTGTTGGTGAACAAAAGAGTATTGTGTCAAAGTGAGTTGGAGCAGGAACCGTTGTAGAGAAAGAATTTGTTTCAGACCAGATGCAACATAGCTGGTAAACATTGCAGAGTGATTGTTGATAGTGGAAGCTTTGAGAGCCTAGTTTCTAAAGAAATGGTGACTAAATTGAAGTTGGAAAGATTGAAACACCGGAAGCCCTATCAGATAGCATGGACTCAAGATGAGCATAAGATACTAGTAAGTGAACAATGTTTGGTGAAATTGAAGAGAGGAAATTATCATGATGAAGTTTTGTGTGATATCATGCCTATGGATGTATGCCATGCTTTTTTGGGAAGGCCTTAGCAATATGATAGATAGGCTATTCATGATGGAAAGAAGAACACATATACCATTGTTTCTAATGGGATGAAGCAGACTTTGTTGCCATTGGAGGATGTTCCTAAAGTTGAGATTTGTACGAATGCTAGAATTTGTTTGGTTGATCGAAGGAGATTTCTGGATGGACTGAGGCATGAGAACTTGTGCTATGCCTTGGTTCCTAAGAAGGCTGAAGACTTGAAGCATGTAGAAGCACAACTAGAGGAGATAAAGGAGTTGTTGGCATAATATGAAGCTATCATTTTAGATAATGTACCTAAGGGATTGCCACCTATGAGGAGTATTAGTCATTGCATGGATCTCATTCTTGGAGCTATTTTTCCTAATAAAGCAACACACCAGATGGCACCGATAGAAAATGAAGAGTTAAATAGACAAGTGCAAGAGTTGTTGAGGAAGGGTTTGATCAAAGAAAGCTTAAGTCCTTGTGCAATACCTAATGTGCTAGCACCTAAGAAGGATGGAGAATGGAGGATGTGTACAGACTCTAGAGCCATAAACAAAATCATAGTGAAGTATAGATTTCCTTTGCCCCAGATGATGAGATTATGGATTGTTTGAGTGGAGCTAAATACTTTAAAAAGATAGATATGAAGAGTGGATATCATTAGATCATAATCAAAGAAGGGAATGAGTGGAAGACAACATTCAAGACAAATGAAGGATTGTATGAGTGGTTGGTGATGCCTTTTGGACTAACAAATGCACTGAGTACTTTCATGAGCCTAATGAATGAGGTTTGAAGAAATACTTGGGTAAGTTTGTGATTGTCTATTTGGATGACGTCTTGATTTTCAGTAAGATTAGAGAAGAAAATTTGTTTCATATAAGACAAGTTTTGCAAAGGTTTAGAGAAGAGCAATTGCTGATAAAAATTAAGAAGTGTAGTTTCATGAAGGAAGAATTAGTATATCTAGGATTTGTGATATCTATGGATGGATTGAAGATGGATCTTGAGAAGGTAAGATAATTTTTGAATGGCCTACACCAGAGAGCACTGGAGAGGTAAGATCATTTCATGGATTGGCTAGTTTCTATTAGAAGTTCATTAGGAATTTCAATTCTATTTGTAGTCCTATGACAAAAACAATGAGAGGGGACAAGAAAGATTCTAGGTGGACATCTGGAGTAGACTAGATTTTTGAGTTGTTGAAACAGAAGGTGATTGAGAAGCCTATGTTGGATTTACCAAAATTTAATAAGGCATTTCAGGTAGACTGTGATGCAAGTGGAAATGTAATTAGAGTAGTGTTAAGTCAAGAGGGAAGACCAGTAGCTTATTTCAGTGAGAAATTGAATGATGCTAGGAGAAGGTATTCAGTGTATGATCAAGAGTTTTATGCCATAGTTCAAGCCTTGAAGAAGTGGAGACATTACTTGTTGCCTAAGGATTTTGTGTTGTATATAGATCATTAGGCATTGCAGTATTTGAACAGTCAAGGTAAGTTGAATCAAAGACACATGAGATGGGTGGAATTCTTGCAGACTTATACTTTTCTTCTAAAACATAGGAGTGGAAAGTCAAATGGAGTTGTTGATGCTTTGAGTAGGAGAAGGTATTTATTGGAAGATATGATAGTGGAGGTATTATACTTTGATGAATTGAAAATTTTGTATGAGGAAGACCCAAATTTTCTAGAACCTTGGAGAGCTTGTAAATAACCAGTCTTGGAGGATAGGAGTCAGTGGTTGGATTATTTCATTCAGGAGGATATGTTGTTAAGAGGGAATCAATTTTGTATACCCTAGAGTTCAATGAGGGATAGCTTGGTGAAAGAAAAACATAGTGGAAGATTGGTAGGACACTTTGGAATTGATAAGACAATAGCATTGGCAAGTGAGAACTACTTTTGGCCACAGATTCATAAGGATGTTAGGAAATTTGTGCGGAGTTGTAGAGTTTTTCAAGTTACAAAAGTAATTAGTTAGAATGTTGGATTTTATAAACCTTTGATAGTTTTGGAGAGACCTTGGGAGGATATCAGCATGGATTTAATACTTGGCTTGCCGAAAACATGGAGAGGTAATGATTCTATATTTGTGGCGGTGGATAGATTTTTTAAAATGGCACATTTCATACCTTGTAAGAAGACAATAGATGCAGTATATGTAGTAGAATTGTTTTTCAAGGAAGTGGTTAGATTGCATGGACTACCTAGGAGTATTGTTTCAGATAGAGATACAAAGTTTGTTGGTTACTTTTGGAGGAAACTTTGGAAGAAGTTAAAAATAGATTTAAAGTTCAACTCTACCTTTCACCCATAGACTAATGGATAGAAAAAGGTAGTAAACAAGATTTTGGGGAATTTTCTGAAATGTTTGGTTGGAGAGGAGACCAGAAGTTCGGATTTAGTCCTTGCACAAGCAGAGTTTGTTTACAATAATTCAGTGAACATGAGTATTGGAAAGACACCTTTTGAGATTGTTATGGAGTTCATCCTAGAGGTATATCAGAGTTGCGAGACATCAATAGGAAGATAAAAGGAGTGTAGAAGCAGAGGAATTTTTAGAACATATGAAGGAAATGCACACTCAAGTAAAGCAGCAATTGGAAGATATGAACCAAAAGTATAAGAAGCGAGTAGATGAAAAGAGGAGACATAAGGAGTTTGAAGTTAGAGATGAAGTGATGGTGTATTTGAGGAAGGAAATATTTCTAGTTGGCACATACATTAAGCGCAAGATGAGGAAGTTTGGACCCTGTAAGATTTTGATTCACGAAATGAATATGAAGTAGAGTTACCGGATGGCATGGGTATATCACCTATATTCAACATGTTGCGGATCTACATCAATACCATGAAGCAGAATTCAGTGAAGACAGTGAAGCAAAATTGGAGAAATAGTTTCCTAAACAACAACCAAATGAGATAGAAGAGATTTTGGATATCAGAGATGGGAGGAAAATGCATGGAAGACAATATAAGGAATATCTTGTGAAGTGGAAAGGCAGACTAGTGGAGGATTCTTCTTGGATTGCTCAGGCTGAGGTAGACCATATTGGTTTTCCTTTAGCCCCAACAAAGTGAGGGACTCACTTTCAATTAACCTCGGATTTCTAATACAAGAGCATCCTTGGTTCTTTGCAATCCTAAATCAACCAAAAAATATTTTCATTTCAGTTTTGTTCTTGTTTAGTTCAAGTTGGCAGATTCATCATTCCACAATATTTGATCACCAGACCATGCAGATCTATGTTTTCATCGTGGACATATTCATTTTCCTTATTCCAATATTTCAGAATGATTAGATCTTTTTCCGGCAAGTTATCACTTCCGGATTAAGTGGTAGTTTCTAGAACAGGGCACCAAGCAGTTTTGAGCCTAATGACTAATTTTGTCTCTTGTGGATCCTTCCCATAACTTGTAGATCCTCGCGACGTGTTTTGAATTGTTCCATGGAGTTTTCTCAACCTTAATTTAGGTCAACACTTCATCCTATGCGCCCGTTGAGGAGTAATTCAAATTTAAGGCCGACCTATTTCATGCTCACATTACATTTCCTTCATTGGGGATTGTAATGATCTTTGGCTGACGTGGAAGATTCTAAATCTCAAGATGTGATATAAATCATTGTAACAGATCATTAGAGGGTAGTAGTGAATAGAAGTAGATTAAGATAGGATTGGATATGTAAGATTTCAGCTCGCATTAAGGATCATATAGGAATATTGTATTTGAGCATGTTGTATTAGGCTTGTGAGCTCAATTTGTGAACCTAGATGTTGTCAGCCGATTGTAACTAGAATTTCTAATAATAAGAAAGTTTGAATATGCATTTGCCTCCATATTATATGTAGCTTCTCTTGTGTGACTCTTTTTTGCACAGTCCAAACTGTTCTCTTTGAGGACCCTCCTACCGTGACTGTGCCAGGGAGCCACAAAAATTAGTGTTGTTTTTATCAGGAAAACATAGCATAGCGTCTTTTGTGGCACCCTCAAAAGGTTAACTTTTTATGGTATTTTAAAATCGCTTCAGTAATAAATTAGCTAATCGCATGTAGTTTATGCCTAATTTTTTTGATAATTTTTTAATGAATATTTATTTTTTTACTAATTTTCAAAGTGGTCAATCCTAAAAAATAGAATTTGGTCATGCTACCCAAATAATTTTTCAAAACTAATCAAAAATTAATTTATTTTTTCAAATATGTGTAGAATGGATTCTAGAATATTAAAATGTAATTTATTTAAAATTTCAATGAACAGTTAAAAAATAAAGTAAAAAATACCAAACATTGGTTTTTGACAAAAAATAGACACATAAACAAAATAAACTAAAGATGAAAGCCTTAACATTGTCAAAATATGAAAAAAAATGTATCATTAAATAACTAAGAGAGTCTAACTGTAGGCCTTGAAAAAACTCCTAATTGATACTATGCATATGATTATGATCAACTAACATCGTTTCTTCCTAAATCATCTCAAACTGATCAATTAATTGAATGATTAGCATTATTTAATTAAAATAAACAAATTCAACTATTAATCAAATAATTAAATTTATTGGATTAATTCATTCTTCTTCTAACTAATTATTCATCTTATTTAATTAAATCAAATCATTTAATTAAATCCTCTCATTTGATTAAAAATTAGTCAAATCAAATGTCACATCTCCTAATTCACTCCAATTAATTAATTCTAGATTAATTAATCCTAAATCAGCTTTCTAATCATCATTAAATCAAATCACCCAACTTTTAACTCCTCAAGAGTTAAATCAACTATGGTCAACTAGCCAAGTTGCACATAAAATCAATTTCTTCTATTTATCTAATTCTTCAATTATCCTCACAAAGGCATAATATAAGGAATATTCCTCTCAACCACCTCTTATTCAATTTCCCTCCAAAGGTTTTCAAAAATTTATCACATCTTCTTACATTTGCAATAAATTCTCTTACAACCTTTCAAATCTTCTTACATCCTCTCAAATCTCATTCAATTCTTCTTACACCAATTTTGAATTCTCAACCAACAACATTTACTTCTCTTCCATCCTCCTCCATTCACACATTTCCCAAAATGTGCTTCAACTTCCTCCAATAGAATTGTGACACTTGGTACATTCTCATTGGCTCTCAATTTATCCCACATTCATCAATTTCCTCCATTCTTCAACCCTTGGCTTCTATAAATAGAGGCATCCTTTTCACAATATATATCCACAACTTCATGCATTTCCATTATAGTTATTTGAGTCCATAGCTTTTCATCATTTTCAAGAATTTTAACTACATTATAGTCAATTTTATACTTGGATCATCTACACTTCATCAAGCTTATTAAAGGGATTGGGAAAGGGCTTATTTCCACATCAAAGGAGTACCACTCTCCCTATGGGGTGGAGGTTTAGCTAGTTCAATTTGATTTACATGTTATCTTTCATTAGTTTCTTGTTGTTTTCATGTTTTCTCTTGAATTGGGTAAAGAATTTCATAGCGAACATTAGATTTGATTTTATAACATGTTTGAATCTTATTTGATGATCTCTTGTTAGCTTGTGTAGGTTTAATGTTCACATTTTGGTGCTAGAGGGAGGGGCCGATCAACTTAACATATCAAATTTCACTTGATTTTCTCATTTTTTGTAGGTACAGAAACACAATGGCACCTTTCTACAAATGTGATGCCACAGAGCGCTGCTTTTGTCATACAACATTGCATCCACCACATCACATCGTATATGTGTGCCTTTGTCACACTACTTTTGATTCAACACCACATATGCACCCTCTATCTTTTGTCTAATATTCTTGTCGCAAAGTGTCACATTTGTAATAGTGTCACATTCACGCTCTCTGTTTCTACAGAGCACCACTTTTAAACTCACCAGAGCATCACATCTATTTTCTAGCACTACATTTGACATTTGTAGAGTGTCGCAGTTGTAGTCCAATGTCACATATGTAGAAAGTGAGGGAGGAACCAAATTTGAAAATTTAAAAGCATTTTTCAATGCTCTTTGTAATACTCTAGGATTTCAATTTCTACAATTCATTCCCTAGGACCAACTTGATTCAATTTGGACTTAAAATTAACCTACAACTCAAGCTTTGTCAAGTTGGTTAAAATTGAACCTTAGATACTTACTAGAATTTTAATTTTGGTCTAAAATTTGAACAATCAACTTTCACACTCAAATTTGGTGCTATAAAAAGAACTCATTTATTGCCTTTGAGGAGTAAAAAGAATTCATTTTTATTCTATTTTGTAATCTTATCTACAAACTTGTGTCATTCGAATGTGTGTGCACTTCTCTCATGCTTCACGACAATCTTAAGAATCAAAACCATTTTGGTGATATTAGGTTGTTTAAAAGATTACCTCCATAGTTCAAATTTGGGTTTTTAAATTGGACATATCTTGCTAGTGTGAGAAAAGGCATAGCGTGTGTTCTCTCTTTGTTCACACAAACAAAGATTGATTGAAATACGGATGTACTTACTCGCTATTGTTCACATTTAGAGGGCTTGAATTGGTGGGAAAAGGTACGTACCCCAAGGGAATGACCCAAGCGGTAACGAGCATAAGCCAAGCTCTTCAAAACTGCTATATAAATTTTTGGTTAAGATAAAAATCGTAAACAATGGGAAGCGGTGCATGATAACTCTCCCCTAATGTATTTATGATGTGTAAAGCCATTTTTCTAAGGTTTGGGAGATCTCTCACAAGGATTTTATCATTGTACCCCCTAAGTTGGATGCCCTTATTACGAACCTTTGTTTAGAAGCCAAAATCCCTAATATTTGTTGGAATTAGGAGGTTGGACCTCTGGAGCCATCCCACATACTTGTGGTTCTTTATAGAGATGAGTATTATATCATGGGAGATTCATGAGAACTCTAAGCTTGGATAACTCATAGAAGTGAGTGTCATGGAGGGGAGCCAGTGTGGTCAAGCTTCTAATCATCTACTCTGAATAAGCGTAGATGGAGAAATCCAAGTGGGAATTCAACAAATATTTTATTTTCTATCCTAGGGTTGTGTAATCTTTGAGTTAGTTAAATACATTGCTTTGATACAAAAGCTTGAAAAAAAATATTCAACAAGGTCATCAAATTTCAAACCCTTTAGAAGGAGCAAATACCTTTAAAAAGTCCAAGTATTACTGCTTGTCCCTAGGGATTTATCCTTAGAGGCTTCTAAATATTTGGGCCTATATCTCAATTTTCTCTCTCTAAAGTCAACATTAGGGAATTATTGCCTTTCTTTCCTTGATTTCCACATAATGGACCTTGTGGGATGAAAATAAATTGAGACATAGACATTCAGTTTGAAAAGCTAAGCAAGAAAATGTTTGTGGTAAAAAGAATCCATTAAGAAAAGATAAAAGATAAATTGAACCCCACACATGTGTTTGTTCAAATTATTTCCCACAAGATCAAAGTCCCAAAACCAAAGTCTATCAATCATCACAAACGTCTTAGTCCAAGAAATCTCAAGAAACATCAATCTATGCTTTATCAAGTTAGAGAAACATTGGTCTATAAATTTTACAAATGTGCATCAAATGACAACCCAAACTTGTACTCATTTTATTATTTTCAAAATACACCTCTCTTACAACATTTTGGGTATCTCACTTAGTAGGGTTGAAAAGTTCTTAGAAGTATAGAATTTTCTTCAATACCAAGGTCTTGTAAACAAAAGTCTGTCTAGGTTCACTTAGGATCAAAATCAACATTTCTGCCATCCCCAAACATCAATCAAAGCCCATCTCACAAACTTAACTCTTGAAATATTGGAACAAATCCTTCATACAAGGATTTTGGTAAAATCATCAAAATCAAAAATCATCTTGTTTGACTAAGTGTGTGTGGATAAATCCTTCTTCATACACTTAGTTAATTTATCACCTTGTGGAAAAATTTATTCCAAGATAACATCTAACATCTTGGAGTTTATAATTTCATTATCAAATCCAAATCAAAAACCAAAACAAATCCAAAATAAAAAAATCCAAAAGTCCCAAAGTTTGGTATCTCTCCAAGGTTTCTTAAGAGTTCAAAAATTCACATCACCCATCTATCATTTATCTCATCACCATCATTTGATCCTTAAACATCTTAGATTTTCTTTTTTGTACCTAAATTTTAGACCAACCCAAGGAATTAGAGGTTTACCTCCCATATTCTTGAAAGTTGATCCTTATTTTATGGTCCAAACTAGATCTCAACACAAGAAAAACATGGAAGCAAACAAAGAAAAATCCACTTCAAGTGACTTGAGTCAAACTATATCTAAAATAAACCCCACTGGATCTAACAATCTCCCACTCAACCTTACTCTACTACCACAAGATCTTCAAGAGGGAGGTTGCCAAGTGGAGGATATCACCAACAATTTCCTAGGAATGACTCAAGATGAAATCATGGAGATAGTCCAAAATCCTGATAACCACAAGATCATCAATACAATGATGAGACATAATCCCTCACAATATATGTTACCATTAGTAAAAGAAGGGGCTAAACTCCCTTCCAACTATGTTGTGAGCACTATTGTTGAAAAATCTCTTGGGATTGTACCACCAGTATCATTCACACCTTCCTTCCAAAACATCATTCAACCCATCCCACAACCAACATCATCTCATGCTCCAAGTCAACCAATGGTTACCAAAGGAAGTTCATTGCTCCACACTCTTGAAACACATCCCCTTGTAAATAACCAAGACTTAGACGCAAACACCATCTTGGGTCTACCCAATACCGTTCCTCAAGATCCAAAGCATCCATATGTCCCACTCATCTTTCATGACACTAACAATCCATCCACCTTCGCCGCATCACCAACATATTATATTGACACACAAATCTCTCTTCCCATGACTTCACAAGGACAAATGGGTCTATTTGGACAAGCGGGAATCTTCGACCCCTCATCATCACTTTCTCAAGGAAACACACCACCCATATTTCCACCATTTCCTTCGCTAACATCAACACCCACACCAATCCTTGGTTTAGGGAAACTCCCTTTACCAATCATCAATCAACCAAATCAAAACAATCCTCTGATCGTGAATCAAAGCAACATACCAAATCCTCCAAGCATGCCACTGATATCGCAACACCAGGTGGCACTAATCCAAACAACACAATCAATCACTACACCATCTATAACACCTCAAATATCTCAAAACGTGGTCTCCTAAGGACCCAACATATCAACCACACCATCTATCACACAACACCCTATCATCACTCAAATGAAACCTCAACAACTACCTCAAAAAAATCTCATCACACCATCTCACACCATTCTAAATCCTCCACTTCCACCACCAAATCCAAACATGGAAAATCAATACAACATCACACTACAGGCTACCCAACAATCCTATCAAAAATAATTCCAATAGTTTCAAACTCAACAAGCCATGCAAGCTGCACATCAAGTTGCTCAAAAAGCGTAGGAACAACAAGCCACACAAAAAAGAACAATAGGTTGCTCAAGTGCAAGCTCAATCTTTATTACAACAACAAAAATCCATCCAAGCTACACAAGATGTGCAAGCAACACAAGCCACACAGGCTACCCAAGTTGTACAAGCCGCCCAACAAGCTCCAGCTCAAGCACAAGTTCAATATCAATCCCAACAAGCTCAAGTACAAGCCTTGTTATAGCAACACGATTATTAGCAAGCTTTGCAACAATACCAAGCACAACAACAAGTAGCTCAACTACAAGCCCAACAACAAGCATTGTTGGCACAACAACATGCATTGTTGGCACAACAATAACAAGATCAACAATAAGCATTTTTGGAAAAGCAACAATTGTAGGCATACCAACAAGCATTGGTGGAACAAAAAAACTTGTGGCAACCTACCATGAAGACGCAAAACAACCCACCCATCACTCAAGCAATGATCAAACCACCCTAAAACACATTCATACCACCACCCAATCCACAAAATGATGTGTCTGCACAAATCAAATTTCTCTCACAAGAAGTGCTAGACCTACAACCAAAAAAAACAACAAAAACACAAGGGAATTTTTCCCCTTATCCATTTGATAGAATCATTGCAATGGTTCCATCGCACAAGGGTTCAAGATACCTAAATTTTACAAATATTGTGGGACTAGCAACCCTGAAGATCACATCAAGGAATTTCATGTCCATTGTATGGAGGTTGCATACAATGAGTCTTATCTAATGTGGTTATTCTCTTAGAGTTTGGCTAGACCACTAATGGAATGGTTCTCCTGCCTTCCTCCCAAAATCAAAAACTTCCAAGAAATTGTGGACTTGTTCATACATAACAATTCATTCAACATAGGCATAGACGTGAGTCTAGAAGAACTATCCACTCTCAAGTAAGCCAAGGGGGAAACATTTGTATCCTTCTTGCAATGATGGCGATCCAAGGCCAATAGGAGCAAGTGGACTATGCCAAAAGAAAAAAAAAATTGTACTATCATCCCCAATTGCAAAGGGACCTTGTCTTTCCATCTAAAAATGAAATGGATCACCACATATGACTAGTTGATCAACAAGGCGCTCAACATCAAAAGAGCCCTTATCGTACAAGGGGGGACACCTACTTATCAAGACAACCATCCATCAACCAGTTACAAAGAAAAAACATCACACATGGGAAAAGAAAAAAAATGTTACTAATGATGGTTTGGTTGATGCCAAAGTTATTATTAGTGCCCCAAGGAAAAAAACACAATCATACTATAAGGAAAGCGACAGTGCAGAAAATGCCTTCCTAATGCAAAATCCTCAGGAAAGAAGTGCAAAAAACTTCATTTAACTAGTTACATTCATTTGAGATGCACATTCACAAAACAAAAGGAGAGACAAAATAAATCACACACAAAAATAACACCAGATATACATGGGAAAACCCTTATGAGAGAAAAACCTACACACCAAGTAAAGTCACTTTATATTACAGGAAAAATATTACATATGTAGAGTTACAGACTTCACTCTCAGATGTTAGCTCACAATAGCATTACAATCCCCTTGGTTGACCTGACTCATAGACAGTGGTTTTCCTCACACTCACTATTACAATGCTCATAAAAGTATACAATGAATCAACCAACAACCATTAGGGTTTCATTTAATTTTTGTTACTTCACCGACAAGCTTCCTCCATCTCGGGTAGTGCATATTGCCAGTAGCACACATCGAGCCACCCAACATTAAATTTTAGTTATAGAGAATATTACTACATTCACACTCTATCAACCCTTGAGTTGGTTCACGCAATAAATGCAAACTTATTGCTAACAAAAAATAAAGCTTTCGGCCAATGATTGATGATTTACACTAGTGATGTAAAATTAAAAAATGAAATCATGCCACATGTCAACACATCACTTGTCCATCGCCTTTGACTATTGCACCAAACTATCGGTCGATCCTTGTGGTCCCCACCATCCACATAGCATCCATGTCACCACCGTACAACTGACATCACCATCCATGCAGACATGTCACCTAGTCAGGAGAAATCCAAATTTCACAACCTCCATCATAGGTTACGAAACTCCAAGATGCCGCGACAACAAAGGAGATCACCATGTCAGGAAAAAAATTAACTTCACAACCTCCAGTTGAAGGTTAGGATATTTTTGAACCCCGCGACAAGCCGATAACATTGTTGCCTAGTTGGGTAAAACCTGAAATTTGCAACCTCTATTGAAGGTTAGGAATTTCCTGAATGCCACAACAACAAAGGAGCTCGGCTAGTCAGGAAGTTAAGAAACTTCCAAACTCTGCAACAAGGTTCCAAGGATAGAAACTCTAGTGATCCTATGACCAACTTGTTGTCACCAAGTTACAAACTTTTAGAACCCCGCGAAAAAGGTTACAAGGTTCAAGTTTTGGGCGATAGGCCAACAATGAAGACCAAACGAAGGGAAAAAATGACAAGTTTTTAATAGAGGTTCAAGCTAGCAAGTTGAGTCACATTTTCCAACAAGCTCCCACTTGATGAAGAATTACTGGCTTCCTCCAAACTCAAAATTAATGAAGGTCATAGGCCCCAAGGCCCATCAAACTAACACACTACCTATACTTGTTTGTGCTCATGAGATTTGTCAATGCATTGATGACATTCTCCAAAGTATCCACCTTTTCTAGATTAACCTTTCCATCCTCCACCATATCACAAATGAAATGATAATGTACATCAATGTGCTTTATCTTGGTATGGAAAGTGGGATTTTTTTCCAAATATTTAACACTTTGACTATCACAACAAATCATGATCTTCCCTGCATTAAACCCAATATATGAAAATAAACACCTACGCAAAATGAATTCTTTGTAGGCATGTGTTGCTGCAATATACTTCACCTCAGTAGTAGATAAATCAACTACAACCTGTTGCTTGCTCATCCAACTCACCGCTTAGCCAAATAACATGAAGATGTATCCACTGGTGGATCTTTTGCTATCAATGTCCCCTACCCAATTAGAATCCACATACCCACGGATGGTAAGCTATCTTTGTAATCCAACTAAGTTGCCATGATAACACAAAGAAAAATCTAAGGTACCCTTCAAATATCTGAAAACCCTCTTCACATCATCCCAATGCGGCCTTCCTGGATTACCCATAAACCAACTAAGAACTCCCACTACTTGAGCAATGTCTGACCTAGTACATACCATTACATACATTAAACTGCTAACAAAACTTGCATACAACACCTTGTTCATGTCCTCCATCTTAGTAGGAGACTTTGAAAATTTTTCAACAGATAGCTATGTTCCCTGCAACACTGGAACAACTAGCTGCTTGCAATCAGTCATCCCAAATCTCTTCAAGACAATGTTGATATACTTACTTTGGCTGATCCAAATCTTTCTACTTCCTCTATCCATTTTTATTTCCATCCCCATAATATACCTTGCTGCACCTAGATATTTCATTTTCAACTTTGTAGACAATTGAGATTTAAGATCAGAAATCATAGTCTTACTATTTCCTATGAACAACATATCATCCACGTACAGAGTAATAATAAGCACACTATCATTTTCAGTTTTGTAATAGACACAATGATCAGATTTTGATCTTACAAATCCTAATGACAACACAAACGTGTCAAACTTTTGGTACCACATTCTAGGGAATTTTTTCAAACCATATAGATATTTCTTCAACTTGCAAACTAGGCTTTCTTTACCTTTTTCAACAAAGTGCTCAGGTTGGGACATAAATTTCTTCTTCCATCTCTCCATGAAGAAATGCTGTCTTCACATCCATCTACTCAATCTCTAATTCATACGCTGCAAAAAGTGACAAAACAAATATGATAGATGTCATCTTAGCTACAGGAGAAAATATTTCTCCATAATCAATTCCCTCCACCTAGGAATAACCTTTTGTGACCAACCGAGCTTTATACTTTTCAACACTGCCATCTAGATTAGTCTTCTTCTTAAATACCCATTTACAGCCAACAAGATTTCTCCCTTCAGGCAAAGGTACCAAATCCAAAGTTTCATTCTTCTTCAATGATGCCATTTCTTCATTGATGGCTTCCAACCAGAAATTTGCGTCAAACATATTAATTGCCTCTTTCACAGTCCTAGGCTCATAAGTGCTAGTAATCAAAGCATAAGCACAGTTTAAATCCAACATAGAAAATACATACCTATCAGGTTAACACTTTCACGTGTAGACCTTCACATGTAAACCTCCTCATAGGTTGAGGTTGAGGTTGAGGTCATGGTTCTTCTTCTTCAAAACTCTCAGAACTACTAGAACTCTCCTAAGTTTTAGGTACACTTTGTAGTTCCTCCTTTTCTAGAGTTTGAGGAATTTCAACTACATCATTCTTCTTTTCCCTTTTGTCTATCTCTAACTGTGGAGCAGCTATTGAAGGCTTCAGCTCATGTAAGATTACACTTTTTCTATACAAAACCTTCTCAGTAATAGGATTCCAAAGCTTGTATCCTTTCACACCAACGCCCTAGCCAATGAAGATACATTTGATAGCCTTGTTTTCTAACTTTTATATCTTTTCATTCAACACATGTGCATATACCTCACAGCCAAAGACACAAATATGTCTCAGAGAGGGCTTCTTACCAGACCATGCTTCTAAAGGTGTTTTGTCAACAAGAGCCAAACAAGGTGAACGATTTATCAAGTAACATGTTGTAGCCACAACCTCAGCCTAGAACTTCTACTCCAGACCAACACTACTCAACATACTTCTCACTCTTTCCATTAGCATCCTATTTAACCTTTCAACAATTTGATTTTTTTGTGGAGTATAAGGCATAGTTTTATTCCTTTTAATCCCATGGTCTTTGCAGTACCTTTCAAAATCTACAAAGCATAACTCACCGCCATTATCCATCCTCAAGCATTTAATTTTCCTTCCTGTCTAATTTTATACCAAGTTTTTAAACTCTTTAAAGGGTGATCCCACAATAGTGGTTTACAATTTTGGCCAAACTGACACCGATATATTTTTTAGAAACAATCTCCATATTTGGGCACCTATAGCATTAAACCATAAGGAATTTGAAGATGATGCAAACTAGAGTCTTGTCATATTTTGTCGTAGATTCTAAAAATATTTTTTTCAATTTTTTGGAATTAGATTGCACTTCTTTCCATCTCCCATGAAAAATTGGTTTTTCAAAACAACATTTTTAAAAAAGTGATGCACACCGTATAACCATAACTTTTTTTCCTTGAAAGATAAAATTTCAATTGTTTCAAATTTAGATTTCTAACTCCAATATCTAGTGCTTCCATTTGGTTAGATAGTTTTTTATTGAATATTTTTTCTTTAATCAAGTTTCAAAGTCAAATCAATTACAATTCAGACATAACACGACCGTATAACACATAACTTTTATTGTATGTATTGAATTTTTTTTTTGTTGGATCAAGGACTCCAATATCTAGTGCACTCATATTTTAAAAACAAATTGATAATCTTCTATTTTTCCACCAAAATGGAGAGTTTTGTTTTTAGTGAAAACCTATATTTAATAAAACTTTAAAAATAGATAGATAATATAATCAAAACATACTAAAATTATATTCGTTGGATAGCTCATTTTGAGGGGAACCCGATACTAGTTGGGTTTTTGAGATCTCC
>VDFB02358134.1:1190127-1244870 GCA_007258455.2 Sequoia sempervirens | reverse complement strand
CAAAATACAATGGAATCTAGTCATTATTTGGGTATAGACCATGTGCTGCAAGAAATCGTGGGTAGATCAATGAGGCCATAACATGATCGACACATCTAGTGACCCGGTATCCCCTAACCTTACACACATTTTGATAAAAAAGGAAAACAAGTGATTTTTATCATTTATTTGGTCACACTATCCTATATTTGTTTAAGGAGAACATCACCATACTCTTCCGCATGTTATCAGCAAATACCACCGGAATATGCACTAGTCCTCTCAAGTTCATCTTTTAGTTTTCTAGACTATGAAATATTAACATGCATGGTTCACTATATATCCCCAGGTTTGCACCTTTTGCTAATGAATCTCTCAATTTTTTTATCTCATTAAGTATAGTATTTGCAGAAAAAGAATCTAGCATAGGTGGAACATGATCTACATTTTCCATGTTATATATATATATACAATACACCTAAAAAACAATGAGACTTTTGGTAAATAATATATCTAGATAAAAAGAATACAAATCTAAAATAGAACTTGTAATAATTCATCTACTCATCAATAATATTTTCATACTATTAA
The DNA here is from genome assembly GCA_007258455.2 of Sequoia sempervirens. Classification (NCBI taxonomy): domain Eukaryota; kingdom Viridiplantae; phylum Streptophyta; class Pinopsida; order Cupressales; family Cupressaceae; genus Sequoia; species Sequoia sempervirens. Next base: position 1,244,300 of record VDFB02358134.1, on the reverse strand, counting down.
CTTGATTTAAAAAGAATTGGAAGACAACTATAATCTATAACATAGAATCCTTAAATGGTTCAAATTTTAAATGAAACGATGAAAGAAAGAATAAGAATACAAAGATTAAAGTATAAAATCATTTGAAAATAATTGAGGATAAAAATATTTAATCTAATAGTTGTTAACATAAATGAACTTCAATTATATAGCCTTGAGAACATAAAAAAATTATAGATTGGAAAGCAAAATAAATATGTCATATTACTTGAATCAAATCTAATAAAGTTTGACTTCATTGCATACTTGTTATAAATATCTCACATGAACCAATGAAACTCAATGTGTCTCCAAATTACATAAGAAGAGAGAACCTAAATGTGAAAAGAAAAAGAAATTCAAAATCCATCTTTTTGTAATGAGTTTGTTAAAATTTAAAAACATTCAAGAACCCCAAAATGGTTTGAAATTGATGAGCATAATAGAAATTCTTGAAGGCAGAGGTCATCACAAACCATTCAGTTGTGGGCTTCAAAATTTTTCAATGAATGGTTTTCCAATAAGATGTATTAACCAAAATATTCCTAAATTTTTATACAATTACTAAAGATGTACAAAATGAGACCTTTACTAAATAAATTTCAAAATGCATCATTAAATGTATATTAACATCATCCGCACTCTAATTAAGAACATTAAAAACAACACAAAACACAAAGAGATAAAATTAAAAAGTTCCAACTAATGATGTTATAATAATCCTCCCCAAGTTGATCCTCTCATCCCAATCATCATACTTAATGTTTTGGTACTTGAATCATGTTTATTATATTATGTGCTCCTCAACACTATGTAAATTAGAACTCTTAATAAACATGTTTTTTAAGAGGAAGCATTTTCTCTTTCTATTACCATAACGATTATTCTTGTTTTTGTAACTTGGTATTTCTACTTGTAAATTTTCAACTTTTTATTATGTAAATCATTCTTTGATACCCAAGTAGTTTAAAGGTTTTCTTGAATCTTATTTAGTTTTTAGATTTAAGTGCTTTCTCATTGTCTAATTTCTTAATCAAATCTAAACATTGTTCGATCCTTATTTCCTTCTAATACCAAAATCATCCTCTTTTCCTAACTATAAGAAGTCATAGTTCAATCCCACCATGGTTGTGAATCAAGCTAAAATTGGTATGATTGGGAATATGCATGATACTAAATTTATCATAATGGAGAAGAATCATTTGACCATGAGGCCCTTGTTGAGAAAATGGTAATCAAGATATAGCTTTGATGCACACAACCTTTCTTTGGATCTTGCAAATTTGGCTAGTAATATTAATCCTAGTACAATGATTGATCTCCTTCATATACTATGTTGATTAATAAGCCATGTGGAAAGAAAGTACTTAAAGTTAAATAGGTAAAAGGATAAGCTCAACAATCCCTTTGAGTGATGTGCCATTTTCCCTCCATCCCAAGCTTCTTCTTCATGTATTCCTCCTTATTGTTTTACTCCTATCTATCTTATGCAATTTATTTCTCCTTCCACCAAATCTCCCCAAATTTATCCTCTCCTTTTTCCTAGATCTCATCTATGCTTACTTATTATGATGCACATAGTTCTCTTGTCTCCACATTAGTTCTCATTAGTTTTGTTTACACTTCCCATGTTCCCCTCCTGTGATATTCCTATGCAAGTCTTTGTCACTCCACACTCATTTATTATGTCACGACAAATTTATACACCACCTTCCATTTCTCATCTTGCCACTTTCATTCATGTCCTTAATCCTAGTGTGCTCTATCTACCCTTGACATTAATGTTTAAAGGCTTGTTGAGATGAAAAGTAATGTTGATTCCTTACCTAATGGAAACAAAAAAAGACATACATATAAAAATCAAACACAATTCAATTTCTATTGAAAATTTTACATATCCATTTTTTGTTGGATTTTTGGATCCTAGATTTGAGATGCACAATGTTAAAGGAGATCCCATGACACATTCAAGGTTCTTTAGTGCTACATATTTGGATTTTGTGTATGATGACAAGTTATTGGCTAAGTTCTTCCCATGAAATTTAATAGTATTATCTTCCATTTGGGTCTATTTTTTAATATTGAAATTGGTCAATGCAAATATTGGGAATGTTGGATTGAAGTTTATTATTTTAGATTTTTTGACTATAAACAAGGATCTACAAAGTATATACATTAGAGATATTACCAAATAATTATAATGGTCCTTTGGTTTTGTGTGGATCATGAACCATGTAAGGGTGTGTTTATTGATCTTACTCACCAATAAAATGTATGCATTGAATAATTTTTGTTTTATCATCATTTTATAAACAAGCATATGCATATTTGAGGGTTTATTTAAAATTGACTAATGATATGTTGATTGAAACTATAGGATACATTATTTTACCTTAATTTTTTGGTCTAAAAGATGAGGGAAGTTCTTATTCTATGTCATATTATTTGTTCTTTAGATGTATCTCATATTTTACTTGGGTATCCATGGATAAAGCAATATCAAGCAACATCATCTATGTCATGCCATCAAGGTATCAAATATGTTCACACTAGTAAAAGGTTACAATTGCAAGAGATCCGTATATGCCTTTATTTTAGATTAAGTCATTTAACCTTAAATAATTTTAAGAACATACCTAAGGATCCTCTATATAAGTGCAAGGATTCTTTGCCTAATTTGTAAAAATTTCAAAAGGAATAACAATGGTGGGAAAATCAAGACAAGATGCAAAAATTTAGAATTCCTAAAGGGTTTACAATTATTAGAGCCAAAGTAGGTTATATGTAGGTTTTATATTATAAAATGATTCAAGAATCTATAAGGCCAAAAGAACCATAAGCATTACAAAATTTAGTTTAGAAGCATAAGGGATTGGATATTTTCATTCCTAAACATGGTTTTCATAAAAAAAATTACTCATGTAGCAAGCACACTATAGAATTGACAAAGAGGGTTAGGGTTTTTAGCTTCATTTGTTATATGGAGATATTTTATTGTAATGTACATAATCAATGATATGATTCTTGATTTTTTATAAGATTTAATATTATGACACCTTAACAAACCAAGCTATGACTTTCATGGTTCACTCTACATGTATGAAATTTACATTTTCATCTACAAGTTTGACCCTAAATTTGTAGTTTTAAAATTATTTTGTGACCTTGACCCCTACACTTCTAGTCTTTAGGAATTTATTTATCTCCATTTTTTAGACTATGTTGAGAGCCATTATAATGTTTTTTTGCACTAACTTTGGGAGGAAACTCATTTTTCCTTACTCAAACCCTTGGATTGATTTAAAAAAATTGAACAAGTTAAAATACATGCCAAATATAAATGCAAGTTCAATGGGTGTAGTTTTGAATTATAGACCTCTCATCCCCTAACAGATAGTTGATAGTTTTGATAGGGAAGCAAAATACTATATTGAAAATGCTTGAAAAACTTTCAAACAAATGCAATTTGAATTCATTTTAACCTGTCAATAGTGCTCGATATGCAAACTGGAATGATGAATTTTGAACAGACGAACTCAAATTTTCTTTGGCCGGAAAGAAACACCTTCGTTTGGTCGCCATCACGCTCTCGGGTCGCCGCACGCACCAGGGACAGTAGGGACAGTGACTAGTAAAACAAGTAGTAAAAGTGACAGGGTAAAATGAACGAATTTTTTCTTTTTGTCATATTAGGGGGTTCGGTCGAACCCATGTTCGACCAAACCTATTTAAATATTGTTTTTTTTTTTAGGGTTTCTTTGGTTTGGTCAAAGCATGGGTTCGGTCGAACCATTGGTTCGGCCGAACCCATGAAATATGGTGAAAAGAAAAATGTGAAATTTCCTTCCTCTAATAAAGTGTAAACCACTATTCTAAAGCCACCTAAACTGACTGAACACTTATGATTTACTCTTAAGAAAGTATACAAATTCCCTTCTCAAATAATCATTAATAAAAGAAACATAATATCTAGACTTCGATAATGAAGGGACATTCACTAGACCAAATACATCATAATGCACATAATCCAGTATACTAGAAGATTTATGAGGACTCGAATAAAAAGAAACACGATGTTGCTTTCCATAAATGCAATGTTCACAAAAATAAAACTCAAGGTTACAATCAATAGGCCCTTCAACAAGATTTTTATTTTTCATGGCTTTTAAACCATTTTCTCCTATGTGACCGAGTCTATGATGCCATGGCATGGTCTTCTCTGCTGGGAGTTTCATGTCCAAGGAATTTTCACCCAGAGGAGCTTCATTCTCCTTCTCTACATGAGCAACTTTACTTGAGCCTCTAGTCATCTTACAACCTCCACTTGAGAAAGAAATGTGCACGTCAACATCATTCAACTTACTACCAAAAAGCAAGTTATGAGCCAAACCTGGTATGTGCAGTATGCCATCAATCCCTTTGATTCTTCCATCAAGGAATTGGATTTTGACTCTTCCATGACCAACAATTTCTAGAGTTGAATCACTTTCCAGGTACACCTTTCCACCAACATATTTTTCATACTTAGTGAACATATCTCTATGAGATTTCATATGAAAAGATGCACTTGAGTCAATCATCTAGAAATCATTAGATGTCTGATTTGCTAATGTTGCAATGAAGGCATCTACAAATTTTTGAGAAAAGTCATTGTCTGAAGAGTTATTCTTCTTCTTATCCTCCTCCTTACAATCCTTTCGGATATGACCAATCTACCCATAGTTCTAGCATCTCACCTTAGACTTCTTACTAGGATACTCTGGTCTCCCTTCAGATTTGGATTTAGAATTCTTATCTTGGATTTAGACTTCTTATCTTTCTTCTTGCCTCTCTCCTTTGATCTACCCTGAACAACAAGAGCCTCCTTGGCCATCTCAGAATACTTCCTCCTCATTTCTTCTTACAAAAGTGAGGCGACCACATCTTCCATCTTGAAAGTAGTTGTTGTACTTTCATTAGCCATTACCAGATGGTCCCAAGTGTTGGGTAAGGAGCATAACAAAAGAATATAGCAATCCTACTCCTCTATATTCACACCCACAGATGCCAATTGAGCAACAATCATATTAAATTAATTCAAATGGTCTACTACAAATGCACCTTCCTCCATTTTCAAGGAGTACAACTTCTTCCTCAAGAATAACTTATTCACTAGAGACTTTCCCTAATAAATTTCACCAAGTTTCTTCCATAATGAAGATGCATTCTTCTCCTCATGGAAATTTAGAAGTACAAAATTGGCCAAAAAAAGTCTTATCAACCCCCTCGCTTTTCTATCTATGAGGTCCCAATCTTCTTGCTTCATACTTTTTGGCATAGTTCCAGACACAACAATCTAGAGGTCTCTATCCACCAACAAGTTTTCCATTTTGAGTTTCCACAACTCAAAATTTCTGCCATTGAACTTTTCAATTTCTACTTTGCTGATGTGCTTTCCATCTCAAACTGTAAACAAGATAACTAGTTCTTCTTTTGCAAAACTCCCACTAAAACTAGATTAGCACAAAAAATCAGCCCTACTTACAAGGATAACACAACTGGCCAAGCTCTAATACCACTTTAAAGGAAAGTGACAGTGTGAAAAACACCTTCCAAATGCAAAATACTCGAGAAAGAAGTGAAAAAAACTTCATTTAACCAGTTACATTCATATGAGATGCACATTCACAAAACAAAAGGAGAGACAAAATAAATCACACAGAGATAACACTAGATATACGTGGGAAAACCCTTATGGGAGAAAAACCCACACACCAAGTAAAGTAACTTTGTATTATAGTAAAAAATATTACATACAAAGTTATAGACTTCACTCTCAGATGTTAGCTCACAACAACATTACAATCCCCTTGGTCGACCTTACTCACAGAAAATCGTTTGCCTCACACTCACTATTACAATGCTTGTAAAAGCATACAATGAATCAACCAACAACCATTAGTGTTTCATTTAATTTTTTTTCCTTCGCTGACAAGCTTCCTTCATCTCAGGCCACACATATGGCCAACAACACACATCAAGTTGCCAAGCATTAAATTTTAGTTACAGAGAATATTACTACATTCACACTTTGTCAAGCCCTGAGTTGGTTCAAGCAATAAATGCAAACTTATCGCTAACAGAAAATAAATCTTTCAACAAATGATTATTGATTTACAACAGCGATGTAAAATCAACAAATGAAATCGTGCCATGTATCGACACATCACTCATCCATCGCCTTTGACTATTGCACCAAACTGTCAATTGTTCCTTGTGTTCCCCACCATCCATGCAACATCCATGTCACTATTATACAACTAATGTCACCATCCATGCAAACATGTCGCCTAGTTAGGAGAAATCCAAACTTCACAACCTCCACCATAGGTTAGGAAACTCCAAGATGGCACAACAACAAAGGAGATCGCCATGTCGAGAAAAACTTTAACTTCACAACCTCCAGTTGGCAGTTAGGATTTTTTCGAACCCAACAACAAGCTGATAACATTGTCGCCTAGTTGGGAAAACCTGAACTTCACAACCTCTACTGAAGGTTAGGAATTTCCTAGATGTCACGACAACAAAGGAGATCGGCTAGTCAGGAATTTAAGAAGCTTCCAAACTCTATGACAAGGTTTCAAGGTTAGAAACTATAGCAATCCTATGACCAGCTTGTTGTTGCCAAGTTACAAACTTTCAAAAACCTACAACAAAGGTTACAAGGTTCAAGTTTTGGGCGATAGGCCAACAATGAAGAACAAATGAAGGGGAAAAATTCCAATTTTTTAATAGAGGTTCAAGCTAGCAAGTTGAGGCACATTTTCCAACACATACCAACAACCACATGTCAACAACCAAAACAACACACAAGCCAACACATCATCACAACAACCCAACAATCAGGCAGTCAATAACCTAAATACTCAAGGGGGACCACCCCCAAGGAACAAGTATCCACCTAAATGGAAATACACACCACTTGGGGAACTGATTGAGTCTATCATGCAATGGCTAGTTGAAGAAAATATCATCAAAATTCCTATGTATGAAAATTATCAAGAGCCTCAAGTTAAACCACCATGGTATAATGAGAAACAACTCTACAATTTCCAAAAAATAAAGGGACAAACGACAGTCAGTTGCATGCAAATTAAAAATCTTATTCAAGACCTCATTGATGATAGAATTGTAACCATTGAACAACCTATAGGAAATCAATAACTCAAAATATACATGAATCTAATGCCAATTCACAATAAAGGAAACAACAATGGTAAGGAAAAATATAATAATGTGAACCATGTCTACGACCCTATGGTTGCATCCTTGGATGAGTGGGTTACTATTATCAATATTAAAGGATCCAGAGCCGATTGTGGAGTCACCACACGCGGTGGAAAATTTACCATTCCAGGGCCATCCCAACTACCCAAAACATTCACCACCAATCCAAAGGAAATTCCCAATGGTTATAATGTCCTGGATCAATTGAAAAGCACCCTCGTCCAGATCTCCATCATGGAGTTGTTGAAAATATTACTTGCACATAGGGAAATCCTAGAAAAGGAATTGGATACATCCACTGTCCCCACACATCTTGATGCATGCCAGTTCCAAGCTATGAGTAGACACATTACCACACATCTCCTAACATTTTCCGATCAAGACTTCCCAACTCAACCATCTGATAACTGTGCACACCATCTCAAAGTCTTAGTCCATAAGAATAAAGTCAAACAAGTCTTGGTGGATGGAAGTATAGGCTTGAATATCTATACTCTCATAATAAAGAATCTAGGATTCTTTGAATATTCCATTGAAAAGGTAAGGGTATTACTATCTGGGCATATGATGATCAGGAATGAGTGTCTCAAGGCACCATTCAACTCCCTTTTCAAGTAGGGCCAACTATCATGGAAACCACATGCCAAGTCCTTGATCTTGAGCTACCCTACAATATCCTCTTGGGGTGCCCATGGATCCATGGGATGCAAGCTATCACATGCACCTTCCATCAATATGTCAAGTTTCCTTATCAAAATCAAGAGGTCATAGGCCATGGAGATCTTGGACCATTTTATTATTGCAAAAATATAGAAGCCAAGTACTATAACATCCCTTAAGTCTTGAAAAATGATGAAGGACCCACATCTCCATACATAGACCCATCTACCCTAGTCTCCACTTCTGAGACAAAGACACCCTCTATTCTAGACATCTCTGATATTAAAGTCATTAACCAAGATAATAGGTGTGGGGACTACAAAATGAAAAAGAGTGCCTTTGTGATAGGAGAGTTACCTCAATCTCCTCAATCTCATGGGAAACCCCAATTGATTGACACACCATCTCAAACCTTCAAAGTAGACCCTTCTAGATTCAAAAGATGGGGGGACCTAAGGCAGGAAGTGGTAGATGAAAAGGACATATCAAGCATATTTTATCAAGATGAAAGGACTATACTTGATCTTCCCATGGACAATGACAACAAAGGACTACAATTAATGCAAGGATGGGGCTATAAAAAAAAATGATAACAACCTACTAGAGCCTATCATTCTTGAGAAGCGTATAAATAATCTTGGCCTTGCATGTACCCCTCTAAAGATAACCATATGTGGAAAAGGTGCCCTGGTTAGAAAAGTCAAAGCTCCTCCTCGGTTACTGATATCCATAGGTTTACCTTTAGATAACTATACCTTTGATATAACCAATGTGTGTGATGAGGACCCCATCACTGATGTACCCATATTATTTGAGGATTCCTCTCTTTTCATGATCAGTACCTTATCTTTTAAACCAAGTAACCAGACCAATGAGCTAAAGCTTGTCTACCCCCAACTCATCAATTATGACCAATGAGGACCATCGATCTTAGACATGTTCGAAAATGATGAGGCTCTCTTAGAATTCATGGGACTGTGAGATACTCTACCATGTTGAGGTCACAAAGCTAGCTTTGACATTGAGCTGGACACACATGCATACTATGGGGAAATGATTGAAACCCTCAATTGCAAAAGTGAAAATTTAAGAATAATATTTAGGTCTTTGAGTGAAAACCACACTGTGGCACTCTCAGACCCAAAAATAGTAAAAATAAAGGACATATCCAATGGTGAAAACCTCTCCGAGGTGCCAAAGAATGAGGGATTCAATATTCCCCTTAGTGTTATTCATAAAAAATTTCAGTATTCTTAGCAAAGAAATGTAATCCAGTCAGTCTAGGGACTAAGGAAACACCGCACATCACCTTCTATGTAGAATCACTCTTGACTAACGAACAAGAACTTCTAGCTAAATTTTTGAGGGAAAGAAAGGTAAATTTTGCATGGACCTACGCTAGCATTCCTGGTCTTTATCCTGAGGTTGTGGCTCACCATCTAGTTGTGTATCCAAAGGCAAAACCAGTAAGACAAAAGCTGAGAAAAATGCATCCACAAATAGCATTACTAGTCAAACTTAAATTACAAAAGCTCCTTGATTTTGGCTTCATACGTCCAATTGATTATCCAAAGTGGGTTTCAAACCTTGTACCTGTCTCGAATCCCATTGGGGGCATCCACATTTGCACTAACTTCAGGGACCTGAACAAAGCTTTTCCTAAGGATTATTTTCCTCTCCCAAATATAGACATGATTATGGATATGATAGGACATGAAATGCTATCACTGATGGATGGATTCATAGGGTACAATTAGATCATGATAGCTAAGGATGATCAACAAAAGAAAAATTTCACTTGTCCATGGGGGACTTACTGTTGGAACATGATGCCATTTTGGATAAAGAATGCTGGGGCTACCTATCAAAGAGCTATGATGCTAATCTTCCACTATATGATTCCAAAAATATGGAAGACTATGTGGATGACATATTAGCTTAGTCAAATAATTATTGAGATCACATAGTAGCACTAAGTTCCATCTTTGATAGGCTAGATGAATACAAGGTTAGGCTCAATCCGAAGAAGTGCTTCTTTGGTGTACAATCAGGCAAGCTCCTAGGGTATATTGTATCTATGAGTGGAATCAAGATAGACCCTTCCAAAGTCAAAGAAATCCTTGAGATTGAAGGACCAAGAACATTGAAGCAGTTAAGGGGTTTGCAGGGAAGGCTTCAATCCATTTGTTGGTTTATAGCACAGTTAGTAGATAAGGCTATACCATATTATCATCTACTTCACAAGGGGTTAGCATACAAATGGGATGAGAAATGTGTTTAGGTGTTTAATAAAATCAAGGAGTACTTGCTGACATTGCCAGTCCTTATGACACTAATTCAAAACAAGCCATTGATCCTATATATATCAACAATAGTAGCAACACTTGGGGCTCTCTTATCTTAACATGATGAAACAGTGAAGGAATGAGCCATTTACTATATTAGTCGAACCATGGTGGGACACGAACTGAATTACAAATTCACTGAGAAGGATTTCCTAGTGGTAGTGTTTGTTGCACAAAAATTTAGGCACTACATGTTGGCTCATCAGATAAAATTCATCACCAAAATAGATCCTCTCAAGTATCTACTTTCTAAATCAACAATCACAGGGAGAATGGCTTAGTGGGTCATGATCCTAAGAAAATATGACATTGAGTATGTAGAGTGGAAAGCCATCAAAGGATAGGTAATTGCAGATCAACTAGTAGAGGCACCTATATATTCAGAGAACCCATTAGTATCACAATTCCCTGATGACTCAATCTTCAATCTAAGTAGGGTAGATCACTGGAAAGTATATTTTGATGGATCCTACACACAACATGGGTTAGGAGTAGGAGTCTTCTTCATCACACCACAAGGAGATTGCATAAAAAAGTCATATAAGTTGTCTTTTCCTTGCACAAACAACATTGTAGAATATGAGGCTCTTGTCATAGGACTTAGAATTGTAGTACAATGGTAGATCATGGAACTTAAGGTCTATGGGGACTTGTAGTTAATCATCAACCAAGTCAATGATGAATATCAAACAAAGGATGACAAGCTAACCCCATATAAGAAATTGGTAGAGAGTCTCAAATAATTCTTCATCGACATCACATTTGAGCAAATACCGAGGGTAAACAATAGAGTGATTGATGGTATGGAAACAATTGGATCATTGTTGCATATCCAACACAACGTCCCTAAATAGGAATTCTTGGTAGAGCAACTTCTTGTACCATCTTTCGAGGTAGCAAAATCTGAGTTTGTGTGTAAAATTGTTGGTCTCAGTGATCCTTGGTACCATGACATATTTACATACCTAAAAATAGGAGTCCTCCCCACCGTTATCACCCCAAACCTCAAAAGAACCTTTATTAAGAAGTCAACCCATTTTGTTATCTTAGGTGACACCCTTTACCATAGAAGTATTGAAGGAACCCTCTTAGGATTCCTTAACCAGGAGGAAGCTTTGACTATTTTAACTAAGGTACACGATGGCATTTGTGGTTTGCATTCTAGTGGTATGACCTTGGCCAAGAAACTGCTGAGAATGGGGTACTACTAGCCTACAATGGAAAAGGAATCCCATGATTATGTACAAAAATGTTTGCAATGCCAACATCATGGAGATCTCATCCATGCACTAGCTTAGGAGCTCCAACCAATTATAATACCTTGTCCCTTTTCACAATGGGGGCTTGATCTCATCGAAAAAATATCACCCGCCTCATCCAATGGACACAAGTTCATTATCACTACCACTAAATACTTCACAAAGTGGGTAGAAGCCATCCCCATGACCTATATCACACGAAAGCAGATATCCAAATTAATCCTGAACTACCTCATTTTCTATTATGGTGTTCCTCAAACCCTTATTTCAGATAATGGAACACCCTTGAAAAAATAGGACGTTCGTGAGCTATACCAAAAATTCAATATCCAACATCACTTTTCCACCCCAAACTATCCCTATAGAAACAACCAAGTTGAGGCTTCTAATAAAACCATCTTGAAAATCCTAAAGAAAATAGTCAATGAAGTTGGTCGTGACATGCACCTATAACTAAATCCTGCCCTATGGGCCTATCGAACAAGTATCTACACACCAACAGGTACAACCCCTTTCTCCCTGGTCTATGGATCAAAATCCATCCTTCCCATTGAGATCAAGCTCCCATCCTTGAGAATATCATTACAAAACCTCATCACTAATGAAGAATATCGGGTGTCACAGTTGAATGAGCTAGAACTACTGGATGAGTAGCGCATGGATGCCCTAAACCATCTGCAAGTCTATCAAAACCTTCTCAAGAAAAGCTACAATAAGAAGATTAGGAGTCGAACCTTTCAATTTAGAGAGCTCGTGTTGAAATAGAATCAGAAGAATGTGCCAAATCCAAACAACAAGGGAAAGTTTGAACCCAATTGGTTGGGACCCTTCTTCATCACAATAAGCTACAAATTAGGAGCATATCGACTATCTATACCTGAAGGTGAGCCTCCTCAGGAGCCTATCAATAGCTCCCATCTCAAAAAAATGTGTGCCTAAACTTGCAAGGTATAAATCCAAAAAATACAAAATAATCAAAAAATATAAAAATCCAAAAAAATGAGAAAAAAGGATTGAAAATAGTAAAGAAAAAAAATTATCCTCTAGTGAAAACCTTGCAAATAGGTGCCTCATGTAAAATAAGCACTTTCCATCCACCATGATATATATGGCTTGTTCTCCACCATTCATTCATCACATTCCATTGATCCTTCCATCACCCTTTTGTGTTTGCATCATAGCTTAATCATGTGTTTGTGCTATGTTCCCTCCTAAAACTACTTGGCACATTCCTAAGGTCAGTTTTTCCTACCTATATCGGAGTAGTCTATCACACCACGCTAGGGGCATGTTCTTATACCTACATTGGATCAGATTCATGTATATTCTTGAAGTCTTCATTAAAACTAGAAAATCCAAAAACATCAGAAAACTAGAAAATCTAAAAACACCATAAAATCAGAAAATCCAAAAACATTCAGAAAATTAGAAAATCCAAAAACATCAGAAAATCCAAAAATCCAAAAACATTCAAAAAATAAAAAAATCCAAAAACATTCAAAACATATCAAAAAATCCAAAAACTGGGTCAAAAAGTCAAAAAAAGTCAAAAATAGAGTTGTCTTGTCAAACTACGGGTATCTAAGCTTGAATGTAGGCAAGGCCATCATTTATGTGCCCCCGAGACACATGAGGTTAGTCCTCTAGGAGTCTGTCGCAATAAACTGGCAATCCATTTTTTATATCTCATCAATAAACGAGTCTATGTCAGTCAAACTATGTGGTATCTACATGTATCACGTAGGAAAGGCTAATCTTTGATCATCCCTCGAGGCCCCTAGGATAGGTCTTTAGGTTAGGTTCTTGGTAAAAATCTTAGAAAACACCAAAACATTGGAAATTTTGAAAATCAAAACATTTGTAAAACATTTTGAAAATACCAAAAACAACCTCATAACACATCAAAAATACCAAAATTCATCCATCTCATTTCATGATCACCTGCAATAAACATCCACTCATAATAAATCATCATCACTCCCAACCTTTGGTGAAACAATCAGAAACAAGTTTAGAAAATTAAAAGTGGAAACTCAAACGTCAAGGTCTCAAGTCCAGGTCAGTAAGTAAACAAGTTGGTAAACTTTTGGTATTAATAGCCCATCATCCAGTTAGTCCCAAAATCATCTAATAACATCATGTCCTAGGATACATCCTTCCTACAATGGACATCAACATCAGGCATCACTGTAGTTTAGTCTTGGCTAGAGGTATGAAGAACATTAGCTTGTTTGGTTACTTGATCTTTGTCTTGTTTATTTATCTTATTGCACCCATTCCAATGATCTCTTGACGATGTCTAATCAAGAAGATTTAGAGGGAAAGGAATGAGGAATTGATCATTATCTTTTATTTGCTGTGCTGGTTGGATATTCTTGTAATATAACCTTGGTCATGCTTACTTTGTTTGGTCTATAGGTAAGGTGTTTTGAATACCTTGTTGACCACATGGGAAGGTTTTTCCTTTCTATCTTTTGGTCTGAGATGTTTAAAATATCTGAACTACATCCTAAATAGGGTTTTGTATGTCAAGTATGAGCAAGGATACTCCTATCTGATTGTCAAGTCAAGGTCCATCACACTAGGTACAATGTCATCCTAGTTCTTTATAACTTGATGCATCGTATCTATGAGTATTATCAAAAACAAGGAAAGTTATGCTATTTACATCCCTAATCCTTGGATAAGCAATACATCATCATCATTCATCATAATATCTAATGAAGTCTCAACAATTCATAGACTTGTTGGAATTTTACATCTTCTTAGAATATAGGATCCACCCTTCTTATTCTTTTTATTCTTCTATAGATCCTTACTAAAATTTCTATTCAAGTATCAAATATGTGTGATATCTTAAAATATACATGAGACTACCCATGGCCGATGATTGTTTATACATCATCAAATTTTTTTACATAAAATATTCGAGCTTTCTAGTCCTCTTTGAGCTGAACTAATCTTAAATTTTTATCACGAGCTTGAACCAAAATTGAAATATTTTGCCCGATCTCTCAAGGGGGAAATATAGCAGAATAATTTCTTCCACTAGGGCAGCAATGAGCCAATTGAAAAAAAAAATTGAATTTTGATCAGACAATTTTATTCTTTGAATCGACATAGCAGGTACTTTGCTTCAAAGAGGGGAAAAATGTACGCACTAAAAAAATTCTAGATTGATACTATGCATATGATTCTAACCAACTAACATTGTTTCTTTGTAAATCATCTCAAACTGATCAATTAATTGAAAAATCAACATTATTTAATTAAAATCAGCAAATTCAACTATTAATCAAATAATTAAATTTATTGGATTAATTCATCCTTATTCTAACTAATTATTCATCTTATTTAATTAAATAAAATCATTTAATTAAATCCTCACATTTGATTAAAAATCAGTCAAATCAAATGTCAGATCTCCTAATTCACTCCAATTAATTAATCCTAAATAAGCTTTCTAATGATCATTATCAAATCCTCCAGCTTTTAACTCCTCAAGAGTTAAATCAACTATGGTCAACTAACTAGGTTGCACATAAAATCAATTTCTTCTATTTATCTAATTCCTCAATTATCCTCACAAAGGCATAATCTAAGGAATATTCCTCTCAACCACCTCTTATTCAATTTCCCTCCAAAGGTTTTAAAAAATCTATCACATCCTCTTACATTTGAAATAAATTCTCTTACAACCTTTCAAATCCTCTTACATCCTCTCAAATATCATTCAATTCTTCTTACACCAATTTCAAATTCTCAACCAACAACATTTACTTCTCTTCCATCCTCCTCCACTCACACATTTTCCAAAATGTGGTCCAACTTCCTCCAATAGAATTGTGACACTTGGGACATTCTCATTGGCTCTTAATTTATCCCACATTCACCAATTTTCTCCATTCTTCAACCCTTGGATTCTATAAATAGTGGCATCCTTTTCACAATATGGATCCACAACTTCATGCATTTCCATTATAGTCATTTGAGTCCATAGCTTTTCATCATTTTCAAGCATTGTACATAGTCAATTTTATCCTTGGATCATCTACACTTCATCAAGCTTATCAAAAGGATTGGGAAAGGGCTTATTTCCACATCAAAGGAGCACCATTCCCCCTATGGGATGGAGGTTTAGCTAGTTCAATTTGATTTACTTATTATCTTTCATTAGTTTCTTGTTGTTTTCATTTTTTCTCTTGAATTGGCTAAGTAATTTCATAGGGAACATCATATTTGCTTTTCTAACATGTTTGGTCCTCTTGTTTGATGATCTCTTGTTAGCTTGTGTAGGTTTTGTGTTCACAAATTTTAAGATGCAACAAAAATAATGTTTATAGTGCTCCAAGTCTACTTTCTAAACTACAATTTTTTATTTTTTTTAAATGGTAGAGATTAAGGGGTTCAAAAGAGGGATATACAAAAATTGGTGTTGTTTTTATCAAAAAAGCATGACATAGTGTCTTTTGTGGCTCCCTCAAAAGGTTAACTTTTTTTCGGTATTTTTAAAATTGCTTTGGTGAGAAATTAGCTAATAGCTTGTAGTTTATGCCTTTTTTTTTATATTTTTTAATGAATATTGAATTTTTTACTAATTTTCAAAGTGGACAATCCTAAAAGAAAAAATTTGGCCATGCTACCCCTATAATTTTTGAAAACTAATCAAAAATCAATTTATTTTTTCCAATGTGTAGAATGGATTCTAGTTTATAAAAAAGTAATTTATTTAAAATTTCAATGAACAGTTAAAAATAAAGTAAAAATACCAAACATTGGTTTTTGACAAAAAATTAGACACAAAAAAAAAACAAATTAAAGATCAAAGTCTTAACATTGTCAAAATGTGAAAAAAAATACATCATTAAATAACTAAGAGAGAGCCTAACATTACCCAGGTGTTTGATTTACTCAAACTTGAAACATGTGCAAACCTAAAGGTTAGCACAAACGAGATTATGTGAAATATTGTAGAATATGCAAAAACATATCTTTGGACGTTGGGAAGGCACTCCAAGCCTTTGGGTTGGAAATCCAAAGTAAATCCAAGCCTAAGGCTTGGGTATTCCAAGAGAAAGATATAACATGTGAGTGTGCTATAATGCACTTGTGTTATGTCTTTTTTTTTATTTTGCTTCCTTTTGCAAAAAATTTCTTTATGTTTCCCAAGCTTGACATAACATGAGCATGTTATAACAAGCTCACATTATGTCTCTCTTGAAATTATTTATGTGCAAGTTTGTTAAATGTATGTTTGATGTATGTGTTTTTGTATATATATTTGTATGTATGTATGTTTGTATGTATGTATGCCTTTATGTCTATATATATGTGTGTGTGTTGTATGTATGTATGTATGAATGTATGTATGCTTGTATGTATGCATTTATGTGTGTATGTATGTATGTATGTATGTATGTATGTTTGCATGTATGTATTTATGCTTGTATGTGAGTATGTATGTGTGCTTGTATGTATGTATGTATGTATGCTTGTATGCTTGTATATATGTATCTATGCTTATATGTATGTATGTATGTATGTATGTATGTATGTATCTATGTACGTATGCACATATGTATGTATGTATGCCTGTATGTATGCTTGTATGCATGTATATATGCTTATATGTATGTATGTATGCATCTATTTATGTATGTATGTATGCTTGTATGTATGTATGTATGTATGTATATCTAAAGGTTTTGGATTTAGGGTATATAAGGGTGAGGGTACAGGTTATAGGAATGAAGGTTGAGGTTTCTAGGTTTAATTTTTAAGGTATAGGGTTGAGGGTTAAGGGATTAGGGCTTAAGTAATAGGTTGAGGGTACATGGTAGAGGGTTGACGATTTACAATTGAGGGATAATATTTAGCTTATTGAGTGTATAATATTAAGTGTGTTTAAGGTATAGGGATTAGGGTTTAGGATATTGGGTATAGGGTTTATGATATGGATTGAGGGTATATGACATAGGGTGAAGGGTTGAGAGTGTATGGTTTAGGTTTTAAGTATAGGATTGAGGAACAATATTCAGTGTTTAGGGTATAAGGGTGAGGTTATAGGGTATAGGGATATGGGTTTGTAGGGTTCAGAGTTTAAGATATAGGGTTGAGGATTGAGGGATTAGGGCTTAAGTATATGGTTGTGGGTATAGGGTTCAAGGTTGAGGGTTTACAATTGAGGGATAATGTTCAAGGTTTAGTTTCTAAGGTATAGGGTCTAGGGTTTAAGGTTAAGGGTATAAGGCATAAAGATGAGGGTTGAGTGTTTAAGGCATAAGTATAGGGTTGAGGGTATAGGGTAGGGTATAGGTTTGAGGGTTGAGGGATAATGTTTAGGTTTGAGTTTCCAAGGTTAAGTGTATAGGGTATAGGACCATTATGGTTTAAGATATTGGGTTGACATATTAGGGCTTAAGTATAGGGTTGAGGGTTGATATTGTAGAGTATAGGGTTTAGGGTTTAAGGGTTGAAGGTTTAGGTTTTAAGGGTCGAGGTTTGAGGGATTAGGGTTGAGGGTTTAAGGGTTGAGGGATTAGGGTTTAAGGTATAGTGTTGAGATTTGAGGGTTTAGGGATAGGTTTTTAGGGTTTAAGGATTAAGGGTTGATGGTTGAGGCTTTAGGGATAGGGTTTAGGGTTGAGGGTTAAGGGATTAGGGGTTTATGGGTCAAGCATTTAGGGTTTAAGGGTTGAGGGTTTAAAGGATTAGGGTTTAAGGGTTGAGGGTTAAGATATTAGGGTTTAATGTATAGGGTTGATGTATTAGGGTTGAGTGTTTAATGTATAGGGTAGAGGAGTGAGAGTTGAGGGTTGAGGGGTTATGGTTGAGGGTTGAGGGTTAAGGGTTTAACATAGAGGTTTGCGGGATTAGGATTGAGATTTGAGGGTTGAGGATTTAAGGTATAGGGTTGAGGGATTAGGGTTTAGTGTCTAAGGTATAGGGTAGATGGTTTAAGGGTTGAGGGTTGAGGGTTTAAAGGTTAAAGGTCAAGGTATTAGGGTTAAAGGGTTCAGGGTTGAGGGTTCATTGTTTAAGGTATAGTGTTGATGGATTAGGGTTGAGGGATGAATATATAGAGTAGAGGGCTTACACTTTAGGGTTAAGGGTTGAGAGATTAAGGGTTTAAGGGTTGAGGTATTAAGGGTTTAAGATATAGGGTTGAGGGATTAGGGTTGAGGGTTTAATGTATAGGGTAGAGGGGTTAGGTTTAATTGTTAAGGGTTGAGGGTCTAAGAGTTGAGGGTTGAGTGTTGTGGGATTAAGGGTTTAAGGGTTGAGATTTTAAGAGTTAAGGTATTAATGTATTAATAAGGTCAAGGGATTAGGGTTGATGGTTTAATGTATATGGTAGAGGGTAGAGGGTTGAGGATTTAAGGGTTTAAGGATTGAGGGATTAGGGTTGAGGGTCAAATTCATAGGGTAAAGGGTCTAAGGGTTGAGGGTTGAGAGTTCAAGGATTAAGGGTTTAATGGTTGAGGGATTAATTTATTAAGGGTTTAAAGTATAGGGTTGAGGGATTAGGGTTGAGGGGTTTAATATTTAGGGTAGAGGGTAGAGAGTTGAGGGTTTATGGGTTTAAGGGTTTAAGGGTTTAGGGTATAGGGTTGAGAGATTAGGGTTGAAGGTCAAATGTATAGGGTAGAGGGTTGATAATTTAGGGTTGAGGGATTAAGGGTTTAAGGGTTGAGGGATCAATGTATTAAGGTTTTAAGGTATAGGGTCAAGAAATTAATGTTGAGGTTTAATGCATAGGGTAGAGGGTAGAGGGTTTAAGGGACTAATGGTTTAAGGGTTGATGGTATAGGGTTGAGTGTATATGGTTGAGGGTATAGGGTTTAGGGATTCAAGTAGAGGGTCCAAAGTATATGGTAGAGGGTTGAGAATTGAGGATTGATGATTTAATGTTGAGGTTAGAGGGTTGATGGATTAAGGGTTTAAGGGTTGAGGGTTTAAGGGTTTAAGGGTTGAGGGATGAGGTTTTAGGGTTTAAGGGATTAGGGTTGAGGTATTAGGGTTTTAGGGATTAGGGTTGAGTATATAATGTATGGGGTAGAGGATTTAAAATTGAGGGTTGAGGGTTGAGGGATTAAGGGTTTAAGGTATAGGTTTGAGGGATTAGGGTTGAGGGTTTACTATATAGGGTAGAGGGTAGAGGGTTTAAGGGATTAAGGGTTTAAGGTATATGGTTGAGGGATTAGGGTTGATGGTTTAATGTATAGGGTAGAGGGTAGAGGGTTGATGGTTTAAGGTTTTAAGGTTTTAGGGTAGGGTTGAGGGATTAGGACCGAGGGTTGAGAAATTAGGGTTGAGTGTTGAGGGTTTAAGGGTTGAGGGTTGAGGGTTGAGGGTTGAGGGTTGAGGGTTGGGGATTTAAGGGTTGAGGAATTAGGGGTTGAGTGTTGAGGGAATAAGGTTTGAGGGTTTAGAGTTTAAGGGTTGAGGGTTGAGGGATTAGGGTTGAGGGTTTAAGGATTGAGGTTTTAGGGATTAGGGTTGAGGGCTTAAGGGTTTAAGGTATAGGGTTGAGGTTCAAATTTATAAGGTAGAGGGTTGACGGTTTAATATATAGGTTAGAGGGTTGAGGGATTAACAGTTTAATGGTTGAGGGTTTAAGGGTTTAAAGGATGATGGATGAGGGTTTAGGGTTTAATGAATTAGGGTTGAGGGATTAGGGTTGAGGGTTGAGGGTATAAGATTGAGGTTATAGGTTTTAGGGTATAAGATTGAGGGATTAGGGTTGAGGATCCAATGTATAGGGCATAGGGCTAATAATTGAGGGTTGAGGGTTTAATGTATAGGGTAGAGGGTGCATGGTTTATGAGTTTAAGGGTTAAGGGTATAGTGTTAAGGGATTATGGTTGAGGTTTTAGGGTATAGAGTTGAGGTATTAGGGTTGAGGGTTGAGGGTTTAAGGTTTGAGGGTTTAAGGGTTGAGGGATTAAGGGTTGAGGGTTTAAGGGTTGAGGGTTTAGGGTTTAAGGGTTGAGAGCTAAGGGATTAAGGTTGAGGGTTTAAGGGTTGAGGTTTGAGGGTATAGGGTTGAGGGATTAGGGTTGAGGGTTGAGGGGTTAGGATTGAGGGATTATTGTTTGAGGGTTGAGGGTTGAAGGGTTGAGGGTTTATGGTTTAAAGGTTGAGGGATGAGGGAATAAGGTTGAGGGTTTAAGGGTTGAGGGTTGATGGTTTAAGGGTTGAAGGTTTATGGTTTAAGGTTTGAGGGTCGAGGATTTAAGGGTTGAGGATTGAGGGTATAGGGTATAGGGTAGAGGGTAGGTGGTTTGAGGGTTTAATGGTTGAGGATTGAGGGTATAGGGTATAGGATAGAGGGTAGAAGGTAGAGGGTAGAGGGTAGATGGTTTGAGGGTTTAATGGTTGAGGATATAGGGTTGAGGGTTGAGGGTATAAGGTTGAGGATTGAGGGTTTAAGGGTTGAGGGTTTAAGGATTGAGGGATTAGGGGTTGAGGGTTGAGTGTTTAAGGGTTTAATGGTTTAAGGGTTAAGGGTTAATGGTATATGGTTGAGTTATTAGGGTTGAGAGTTGAGGATTGAGGGTATAGGTTAAGGGATTAGGGTTGGGGTTCCAATGTATAGGATAGATGGTTAAGAATTGAAGGTTGAGGGTTTAATGTATAGGGTAGACGGTTAGTGGATTAATGGTTTAAGGGTTTAAGGGTTGAGGGTATAGGGTTAATGGATTGGGGTTGAGGGTCCAATGTATAGGGTAGAGGGTTGATAATTTAGGGTTTAGGTTTTAATGTATAGGCTAGATGGATGAGGGATTAAGGGTTTAAGGGTTGGGGGTTTAATGGTTTAAGGGTTGAGGGATGATGGTTTAGCGTTTAAGGGATTAAGGTTGAGGGATTATAGTTGAGGGTTGATTGTATAAGGTTTAGGGTATATGGTTGAGATTTGAGGGTTGAAGGTTCAATGTACAAAGTAGAGGGTAGAGGGTTGAGTGTTTAAGGGTTTAAGGGTTGAGGGTTGAGGGTTGAGGGTTGAGGGATTAGGGTTGAGGGTTGAGGGTATATGGTTGGGGGATTAGGTTTGAGGGTTGAGAGTTTAAGGGTTGAGGGTTGAGGGTTGAAGTTTTAAGGGTTGAGGGATTAGGGGTTGAGGATTAAGGGTTTAAGGGTTGAGGGTTTAGGGTTTAAAGGTTGAGGGTTGAGGGATTATAGTTTAGGGTTGAAGGGTTGATGGTATAGGGTAGAGGGTAGAGGGTTGAGGGTTGAGGGATTAGGTTTGAGGATTTAAGGGTTGAGTGTTGAGGGTATATGGAAGAGGGTTGAGGGTTTAAGGGTTTAATGGTTTAATGGTTGAAGGGTTTAGGGTATATATTTGAGGGTATAGTGTTGAGGGTATAGGGTTGAGGGCTTAGGGTTGAGTGTTGAGGTTTTAAGGGTTGAGGGTTGAGGTTTTAAGGGTTGAGGGTTGAGGGTTGAGGGTTGAGGGCTGAGGGTTTAAGGGTTTAAGGGTATAGGGTTGAGGAATTAGGGTTGAGGGTATATTATTGAGGGTATAGGGTTAAGGGATTAGGATTGAGGGTCTAATGTATTAGGTAGAGGGTTGAGGGTTTAATGTATAGGGTAGAGAGTTGGGGGATTAAGGGTTTAAGGGTTGAGGGTATAGGGTTGACGATCCAATGTATAGGGTAGAGGGTTGAGAATCAATAATTGATGGTTGAGAATTTAATGTATAGGGTGGAGGATTGAAGGATTAATGGTTCAAGGGTTGATGGATGATGGTTTAGTATTTATGGGATTAGGGTTGAGGGTTGAGGGTTGAGGGTATAGGGTTGAGGGATTAGTGTCAAGGGTCCAATGTGTAGGGTAGAGGGTTAAGAACTGGGGGTTGAGGGTTTAATGTATAGTGTAGAGGGTTGAGTGATTAAGGGTTTAAGGTTGAGGGTTGAAGGTTTGAGGGATGAGGGTTTAGGGTTTAATGTATTAGGGTTGAGGGTTGAGGGTATAGGGTTGAGGGATTAGGGTTGAGGATTTGATGTAATAGGTAGAGGGTTGAGAATTGAGGTTTGAGGGTTTAATGTATAGAGTAGAGGGTAGATGGTTGAGGGTTTAAGGGTTTAATGGTTGAGGTTTTAGGGTATAGGGTTAAGGGATTAGGGTTGAGGTTTTAAGGGTTGAGGGATTAGGGGTTGAGGGTTGAGGGTTGAGGGTTTACGGGTTGAGGGTTTAGGGTTTAAGGGTTGATGGTTGAGGGATTAAGGTTGAGGGTTTAAGGGTTGAGGGTTGAGGGATTAGGGTTGAAGTTTTAAGGGTTTAAGGGTTGAGGGAATGGGGTTGAGGGTTGAGGGTATAGGGTTGAGGGATAAAGGGTTTAAGGTTTGAAGGTCCAATGTATAGGGTAGAGGGTTTAAGGGTTTAGTTTTGAGGGTTTAATGTATAGGGTAGAAGATTGATGGATTAAGGTTTTAAGGGTATAAGGGTTTAAGGGTTGAGGGATGAGGGTTTATGGTTTAAGGGATTAGGGTTGAAGGATTAGGGTTGAGGGACTAGGGCTGAGGGTTTAAAGATTAATGGTTGATGGTTGATCGTTTAAGGGTTGAGGCTTTAGTGTTTAAGGACTGAGAGTTTAGGGATTAGGTTTGGGGGTTTAAGGGTTGAGGGTTGAGGGTTGAGCATATAGGGTAAAGGGTAGATGGTTTAAGGGTTTAAGGTTTAAGGGGATATGGTATATGGTATTAAGGGTTGAGGGTTTATGATTTAAGGGTTGATGGATTAGGATTGAGGGTTTAATGGTTGAGGGTTGAGGGTTGAGGGTAGAGGGTAGAGCGTTTAAGGGTTTAATAGCTGAAGGTATAGGGCTAAGGAATTAGGGTTGAGGTTTGAGGGTGTATGGTTTAGGATATAGGGTTGAGGGTTGAGGATGTAAGGGTTTAAGGGTTGAGGGTGGAGAATTTAGGGTTGAGGGATTAAGGGTTTAAGGGTTGAGGGTTGAGGGTATAGGGTATATGGATAGGGTTTAGGGTTGAGCATTAAAGGATTAGGGTTTAAGGTTTAAAGGTTTAGGTTTTAGGGCTTAAGGGTTTAAGATTTAGGATTTAAGGTAAAGGGTAGAGGGTTGAGATTATATGGTAGGGTAAAGTGTTTAGGGTTTATGATTTATTGTATAGGGTTGAGGGTTAATGTATAGGCTTGAGCGTATAGGGAATTATGGTGAAACTTCATATTGCACACAAAATAAGACATACATAGAACTTAGAAGATACCATAATTGGTCAAAGAAAGGTATCATTGATGTACCTCAACCCAATACCCTATTAGCACATGATAAGAGTTTGGAAACCTTTACAAAATGAACTTTTTCAAAACACAAGTGCACTTTGGAAAAGTTGAAATATGACCGATTTTAGAGCAAGCTAAAACACACTCATGTTATAACGTGAGGATGTTTTTCCTTTCTTGATAAAAATGGTAAATTAGTTAGTAAAACTATGATCCAAGCCCACATGTTCTAGTATTATTCTCCTAATTCTACATGTGATTTGACAAAAAAACACTTTTTGATGTTGTTGGGAAGAGAACATGCAATTTTTACATATTCCACCACTTTTTTCTAGTTTTCCAACTTGAGAAGGAGGAAATAACAAAGTTTGTACATCAAATTTGATTATATCAACTCAAGTTTCAATGTTTGTAGTGTTGTATTGTTAATTATGATTTAATTGTTATAATTTAACATTATACATTGATTAATTGTATAGATTTTAGTAATTCTATTAGAGTTATATACAATTGAATGTTGAAAAGGAAGGAAGTTTATGAAGATCTCAAATTGTTGAGGAGTCTGATGCAAGAAGAAAAAATGACTACACATAATTGGGTAGTTTCTCCAATTGAATCTTCGATTTTAAGGTATGTCAGGTCTTTATACATGTTCTTTACATTTTACTTCATTCTCTTATGTTTCTTTATCACTTCTTATCATACATGCTTAATACAATGCTTTGATTTTGTTATCATGTTGATTTTGGGATTATATTTTGTTACGTATTCAAAATTATGAATTCTCAACATATATAGCCTTAATCAAATGCATTATATTTTGCTAAGGGATTAGATTAGATTTTGTTAGAATACATATTCCATGTTCATCATTGTTTGTTTTTACTTTTTGACATCTATGAGCATTCAAGGGGGGTTCCTTTGAAAATTCTCATTATAACCTTAGCCCCTCTTGGAAAATTTAACCTAGAAAATTCTTCACTCTTTGTAGTGGTTTGGTTGCTCTTATAGTACATCATGTAGTGCTTGGGAAATTGAAATAATCATGGTTTGCATTGTTTCAATATCCACATAGTTTCTTCCTTTCTTCCCTATAATATTTTTTCTAATTTCCTAGTTTACTACACTTCTAACAAGGAACATCCTCCCTCCTCTAACCTTAATCTCTTCCTCTACAATGTCCTCCACTAAAATCATTGAAGTAGGATCTATTGTCATTATACTATTCTCTATAACTACTAGAAGGTATGTCTTCAGGGAGTTTTGGTACCACATTTTGAACTGAGTATATGTCATTGATCTCTCCATTTGGGCTATTAATGCCCATAGTTTTTTTTGTAAAGAGCTCCTTTAGACCTTGCCATAACCTTGTGGAAGGGTTCACTATTTTTATATTTTTGGTTCCACTAGGGTTTATACTCCTCTTCATCTCTTGACTAAAATAATAGTGAAGTGCAATCATCTAGCTCATGATCATCCCACTTTCCACAAAGACCACATAAAGCACTTTTTAACCTACTTGAAGGCTCCAAAAAGTCCAATTTTATTATCACAACTCATATTTTCTCTTCTAGGATTGGGTGCTTGCTCCTTAGGTGTCCATTAGAATCATAAAAACAAAAAATAATTTTTTGGTTGTTTTCTCCTCTTGCCAAAATATCTTGCTTAAGCTTCAATTTCTCTAATTCTAGTTTTAAGTTTTCTATCTCAACATTTTCTTCTTTCTCATTTAGTGATACTCTAATTTTAAGTAGCAATCCAAACAAAAACCAATTTACCATTTGTTTCTCTAATAGTGGTTCCTCTAATGCCCTAAAAACCCCTTTGAACCACTAATGAAATTCCCTTATTGACTCTCCCTTTATTGCAACATTTCCCTCATCTTCCTCACCCTCTAAAGTAATCACTGGAAACTTGTTGTCAAACCCTCTATGGTTTGGAAACAACTTTAACTTCACCAAAAACTAGCAAAATTCACTTATAGATGATAAATAATCCAAATGAAAATGGTGGTTAAGGTCTGATATGAGTATTCAATTCTCACAAGCATCAAATAAAAATGTTTATAGGATTGTAAATAAGTGAATAAATCCTTAAATGCCAAAAAATATTAAAAAATGAAGCCCTAAGGTATTGAAATTGCATGTATCTGAATTAAAGACCAACCTATCACCTTCAAAATGTCTTTATTTGATTTGCTACTTGCTGGAGAAACTTAAATTGACTGATATACATATTTTTAGACCTACAATATTCAAGTTTTTTTGGAAAAAACAAATGTATAACTACCATATGTTTTAGGAATCTCATAACTTCTTAATGTATTTGAGTTTTGTTATAGGGTCAATGTTATTATTTTGAAAAATTTAAGATGTGTAAGTTATTTATTTAATTCTTTTTCATGCTAGAAATAAAAAAAATTCATGCCAAGGAAACAATCAAGGATTAAACCCAAAAATCAAGAGCAAGAAGCCAAGAATGCAAAGAAAGCAGGACCTATGATGAAAATTTGTGAGAAGAGGAAATTGGACACAATAGAAGAAGACATGCCAATTGAAGAGGAACATGAGCCATCAACAAGAGATATGTTATTGGTGGTACAAAGGGAATGTATATAAAACATTCGTGCAATGATATATTTGAATCCCATAGTTGGAGACATGTCCTCTATTGCAAGTCAAGATGGAGGGACACCATCTACCACATCTCAAGTTGAATGTAGATCATCACTCACATGTGAAGAAGGAGGTATGCTATCTTTTCCATCTCAACTTCAAGTTACATCATCTATTCCATCTCCAATTGAAGGTATGCCACCTATCCCATCTCATTTAAATATTGATGAAATTCTTAATGTTGAGGAAAATTTACTTTTGAGGAAACCTCCTATTTTTTGCATAGAAACCCCAAGTATTTGATTGATATTGATGAGAATATTTTGTAGCCAATGGAAGATAAGAATCCAAAACATACTTGTAGAAGATATTCTCATAAGATTTGGAGAGTGTTCTTTGAAAAATTAAATGAGACTGGAAGATGTCAACCATTTGTTGAAATGATGTGAAGTGTGAAGTATAGGTCCATCATGAAGATTCTTGCATTGAGAACATCAAAGGCTTCATGTGAAAAATCCATTGTGAAAAATATAATGAGTGCATATGAGAGTGTGGGTAACACCTCACACACAAAAGATAGTTATGTCACACAATGTGTCATTACATAAATAATAGTGAGTAATAAAATGAAGAAAGCTCATCTCATTAGAAAGATAAGTCAAGCATTGAGAATAAATAGAAAAACTTTAGCAAGAGTTGTTGGAAGGTGCCAAAGAATCGATGACATCAATGAGAATGAATTATGGGAATTTTCAAGGAGAATACCACGAAAATATAAACCAATTGTTGGAGCATTGAGATCACTAATTGAAGAATTTTGGAAGAATAACACAAGGGTATTGACTCCCTTGACACATATCAGCTCAAAATAGCATTGGAACTAACACAGGTGCAAGCATCAGTTGACTTTAATTACATATCAGATCTAGGGACTTAGTAATATATCTAATTACATAGTTTTTGAAATTCATAATGTTATCTTACTTTGTAGTGTTTTTGTAATGTTGACTAAATTCATCTAATTTGCTACACATATCAATGTAGGGAATATTTATGCAGTTATTGTAGAAGAAGACAATGAAGATGGAATAGATTATTACTTGTGTCATTGTGTTGAGGATAAAAAGAAATTGGAGGCCCCAGTTACAAATGGAGAAAACATCAAATACTCTATAGGCTCAATGGTTGTTACTAGAAACATGGCTTAGAAGGTACCCACATAAGAGTGTTAATGTTTGTCTATTTCAAGACTTTGACATGCATCAAAATATTCTTCATTACTCAAACCTTGTCATGGCATCTAATGTTCAGTTGATCAAATATGGGGGTATACCTTTGAAGAAGAACTTGTAGAAGGTGCATGAGTTTGACCATGAGGAAATACTTGATACAATAAAGAGTAGAGCATACCTGGATAGTTCATTGGATTAATTTGTAAGTATACACATTAAATTTATAAAGTCATGTTAAATTAATATTAATGAATTGCAGTTGATCTAGTTAGACCTTTCGCTATCACATTTCAACTTTACTTATGTTTTGGTTTTGAATTTCATATGGTATAGGAAGGACTTAGTGCCACTGTTTAACTTAAAGTTTCTCTTTTTTATTGTTGTTGCACTTTTACACATATATAAGGAATATTGGGTAGATTATATGGATATTTATGGAGGTCTATTTATGCACCATCTTTTGTTGTGTTTCACTATCAAGTCAAAATGACATGATGTGCTTCCCTTAGTGGTGGTAAATGGACCATATTCTTGGGTGTAACAATTTGATATGACATATTTAATATGACCATGTAATTTTGTTCAACTTTGTGTGGTAAGTATGATCTACACTTTGATAATAATGCAATAGCTTTGTACTCATGTGTGGATGTGTAAGTGTTGTCAAGATGTATTTAGGTACAGTGATGAGTCTAGATATGAGTGTAGGTGGGTTTTTGTAGTCTCAACATAAGATTTTTAGTGATAATACATTCCCTATTCAATTGGTTGTATACATGAAATATATACTTGAAAGCATGCAATAACATTTATCATGAAAAGTAATGCAAAAAGTATCATTCATAGCATCATGTAACAACACATATAAATTAAATGATAACTATAAAAACCATATAGACAATAGATAATAATTAATACATAGAAAATTTCTCCCAATAAGTGTAAAAAAATATGATATAATGTGTAGGTACATAGGAGATTAGCATCAAGGTAGATTAACATTTTTATAAAAAGATGAACCATTTGCAATAACCCTATTTTTTTCTATCTTCATTTATTCTTGATATTTTAAAGATTCTTTTATAAGATGGGGTAATAATGCACTTCTATTTATTTAGTGTTAGTTGTAAAGTTCATATTTAGGTTCTAGCCAAGTTGATCAACAATAGTAAATAAAATCATAATCTTCAACAACTAAGTAATTTAAGCTCTCATTTATATAAACTAGCTAGAATTTGTAAACCCTAGATTTGAAAATCTTATTAATCTTCACAAGTTAAATTTAATTACCTACTCATTCTTTCAAAGCCTTGACCACTCTCCATACTCTTCGATTGGCTCAAATATCTTGTTTTTCACTAAAACATGTCAGAACATTATGGGCTTCATTGCACCGACGATTTCTCTTAGGAGACCAAAGTGCAAAAGGGAAGAAAAATTTGATGAGATATTACTCAAAAAATGTGGCACTTAGATTTTTTTTCTCTAAAGGTACAAAATTACATAGGGCCCTTCTACAATAACCTCTCTCAATTTTTTGTATCTCTAATCCAATCTCCTGTGGTGACAAGTTTTGGTCAATGAAAAAAGAGTTAGATGCATGTAGTGTAAAGTTGCAAGGTGGTGTAGTTTTTGTTATGTTCATCATGTGGCTGAATTGATAGGTCCAACACATTTGGATTTGTAGATTTACATGAGGAAAGGTCCTGTTTCATACCCCAACATACCAAAATATTTTGAGCTACATTGCACCAATGATATCTCTTAAGAGACCAAAGTGTAAAAGGGAAAAAAAATGATGAGTTGTTACTCATAAACCATGACACTTAGAATTTTTTTGTTTGAAGTTGTAATATCATGTAGGGACCCTCTACAATAACCTCTCTCAGTTTTTCATATCTTCAATCCATTTTCCAGTGGTGGCAAGTTTTCAGTTGATGGAAAAAGCATCAGATGCATGTAGTGTAAAATTGCAAGGTGGTGTAATTTTTTTTTGTTCATCATGCAACCAAACTGATAGTTCCAACATGTCCAGATATGTAGATTTACACTATTCAATGTATTTTACACCCCAACATGTCAAAACATTGTGAGCTACATTGCATCAACACTATCTCTTGAAAGACTAAAGTGCAAAAGGGCAACAAAATTTGATGAGATTTTACTCAAAAATCATGGCACTTAGAAACATTTTTTTTGAAGGTATAGGATCACATAGGGACCCTCTACAATAACCACTCTTTTTTTTCATATCTTTGATCCATTTTCCCGTTGTGATAAGTTTTTAGTCAATGGAACACACATTAGATGCATGCAGTATAAAGTTGTAAGGTGGTGTAATTTTCATTCAATTCATCATGTGACCAAAATGACTATTCCAACATGTTTATATGGGTAGGTTTACACAAGAAGAGACCCTTTTTTCACCCTAGCATGTCAGAACATTTCGAGCAACATTGCACCAATGATATATCTTAAGAGACCAAAGTGAAAAAGGACAAAAAAAATTGATGAACTATTACTCAGAAACTATGGCACTTAGAAACATTTTTTCTGAAGTTACATGATCATGTAGGGCCCCTCTACAATAACCTCTCTCCTTTTTTATATCTTCGATCCATTTTCCCATGGTGAAAAGTCTTTAATCAATGAAAAAAGAATTAGATGCATGTAGTGTAAGTTTTCAAATGGGTAGGTTTATGCTAGGCAATGCATTGTTCTACACCCCAGCATGCCAAAACATTCCAAGCTACATTGCATCAATGATATCACTTAAGGGACCAAACTACAAAAGGGAGAAAAAACTTTGATGAGTTGTTAATTGAAAACCATGATGCTTAGAAACATTCTATCTGAACATACTAGATCATGTAGTTCCCCTCTACAATAGCATCTATTGGTTTTTCATATCTTCAATCCATTTTCTTGTGGTGACAAGTTTTTATTTAATGGAAAAAAGCATCAGATGCATGCAGTGTATAGTTCCAACATGTCAGGGTGGGTAGGTTTATGCTAGGAAAAGTCCTTTTTTGCACCCCAACATGTCAAAACATTCTAGAATACATTGTACTAAAAATTTCTCTTAAGAGACCAAAGTATGTGTAAGGAAGTTAAGGTAGTGAAACAAATTCCTACATTAATCTTGAGAGGAGAAAAATACAAAAAAGTATAGATCTTTAATAGTTATAAAAAAATAAATATAAATAAACACAAATATTATGCATACCACAACACAATGATTTACATGGGGAAAACCCTTTCGAGATAAAAAGACCACACTCCAAAATCCATCCAATATATTATTCAGAAATCAAAATATTATAATATACTTGCAAAGAAAGTTGCTTGTCATAGGAGTATCACCACCAAAGATCAAGAGACAACATGACCACTATTAGACTCTTAAATCACACACTTGACTACATACAGACCCAACTACTTATAACAAGTTTTTTGGAACCTTCTAGAATTAGGGTTTTACAAGTCATTTTTCATTTGACGTGTTAATAGAAAAACCTTGACGTGTCAGTGGGAAAAAACCTCGATGAGTCAGCAGGAAAACCTTGACATGTTAACAATTTTTTTTTTTGGGGTGATGCCCTGAACCCCACATCTTGCTATGAGTGTACAATATTTACATGATCAGTCACTGTAAGGAAATTTAGGAGCGCATCTAGTGAAAACTCCATGCAATAGTGCCTTCGGTAACTTTCATTTTCAATTAGGTTGCCTCAAAGACATGAACAAATATGTCCAAATGCAGAACAGACACAGTTCATTTCCTATATTGATCCATCTAAGAGAAACACATGTAAATTCAACAACAAGCATTAACAGATTCTACTACATGAACCAACAGGCATGAAAGATGAAACAAAAAACCAAAACACAAAGATTTACGTGGGGAAAATCCTTTCAGATAAAAAACCCCACACTCCAAAGATCGAGCCATTATATTATTCAGCAATAGGAAGTTACAATATAGTTTTAGGCTCTTAGCCTTTCAGAGATTACATCTTGTTCATTCTGGATACAACTAGTAACAAACTATTCCTAAGAGATCAACCAAAGAAATCACGATCACGAGAAATTCCAATAGCTTGACTCTACCTTTCAATCCTCTGCTTTGACCTCATGGCTTCGGCCTTTTGGCCAGCCACTCAGTCCTTACTCTATAGTTCTCTCTCTGGCTCTCAGCTCTTCAGCTTTCTGGCTTATCAACTTCCTTCTCTATATCTCCATACAGAATGTCCAATGCATACATATATGCATTCGTTCTCAACAGTCAGAAAGCAAATCACCTACTCAGCATCATCATCGTAATGAAGATGTTTCCACTCTGGTGTAGATTTTTCCTTCCACACAGAAACGGTTACAAACGGTTCATGTTCTGCCTTCTTGGGTTGGTCCACATCGCACCACATCAGATAGTCTTCACTCGATCAACAATGATCAACTTATGTCACATGTTGGTGAGACACTAACCGTGTCTCCCCGATGCCACAAGTTCTGACTATCGATATCACCAAGACTTCACTATCTGCCAGAGGTTACATCGAGTCCGGAGAGCTATTGCTAAGACTTCACCATGTCACCAAGACCTCACACCAAAGATCACAAGGTATTCTAAAGAGTTCATTAGTTAGCAAGACTATTGCTCTTCACCCAGACATTACATCAAAGTCTTCAAGACACATCGATCTCAACATTCTCATCAGTGAGACTATCACTATCACCAGGAGATCACATCGAGTCTTCAAGTCATACCGAAACCCATTGTATTCCTATTGGCATCCATCTATCAGCAAGACTATCATCTTTCACCAAGATGTCACAATGAGATTCATGTTATACCGATCTCCGAACAATCACCAAGAGTCATGCTGACATCCAAGAAGCATCAGCCAGACCATCGCTAATCGGCAAGAGGTCATACTAAAGTCAAAGAGTAATACTGACAATAGGATTCCCATCGGCAAGACAAACACCCTTCGCCAAGACATCATCCCACAATTTCCAAGTCACCCTAAGTCTATCTTGTCAGCTAGACTTACCACTTTTGCCAAGACTTCATACCAAAGCCTTTAAGTCACATCGATGTGTTCCACTGTCGGTGAGAGAATCAACCTTTGGCAAGACTTCTTACTGAGGGTTCCATGTTATCCCGAAACAACTGTTCGCCAAGAGTCACACCGAAGACATCTGATAATCGACAAGACATTTGTCTTTCACTGAGACTTCATACTGATCACCTTATGTTACACCGATGACCCCTAACACTGTGACCAAGACATCTCCCAGTCACCAAGAGATCATGCCGATAGGAACAAGTCATACTGATTTCTTCATCGGCCAAATAGACTGAAGGTCATGTCAATATCAGCAAGACTTCCTATCGTCACTGAGACTTCTCACCGAGACCCTTGAGTTACACCGATGACCATAGGTGTAAACCTATTTACAAGACTTCCTTGTCAGTATGAGACATACCGACTGTCCAAGACTCTCCTGACACCACTTGTCACCTAAAGTCACACCGATATCCGATAGCCACCAATTGTCGGCCAAAGGTCTGCACTCGACAGAAGGTTACAACGAAGGCCACAACTCATAGCGACATCACCAGTCGGAAAGACAAAAGCATTGTCTTGGCGACATGAGCAAAACACAAGGTTACAACTTCTAGTCGGCCAGACAACTTGAATGTCATAGCGACCATGCTTTCTTAGAGGTTTTAGCCTATGAGATTGAGGCATATTTTCCAACAGTCACCACATATCAACATACATCTTATTGAAAATAACCATATATAATTTCAAGGTTGAGACACATTTTCCTAACAAATCTCCCATTTGTCAAACAACATGCAAGAGCAATGTGAGGGTGTAACGATCATCTCTTTAATTGATAGGGGCCGAAAGGCCCATAGTATCTAAACACCATCTGAACTTCTCTGTGCTCACATGCTTAGTTAAAGAATCAGCAAAATTCATCAAAGTATCTACCTTAACCAACTTCACCCTCCCATCTTCAACCATATCTCTAACAAAATGATATTGTATATCACTGTGCTTAGTCCTGGCATGAAATATTGGGTTCTTAGCTATACATATCAACTCTAACTATTGCAATAAATTTCCATTGCACCTTGTTTTATTCCAATATCTGAACATAGTATCTTAAGCCAAATTGCTTCTTTATAATCATGAGTAGATGCCATATACTCTACTTCAGTAGTGGAAAAAACAACCACAACCTGTCGCTTACTCATCCAACTAATTGCACCACCAAATAAAGTAAAAATGTAAGCACTAGTGGATTTTCTACTATCAACATCACCTGCCCAGTCTAAATCCACATAACCATGAATATCAAGGGAAATTTCTTCTTTAGTCATATTACTATGATAACATAATCAATAATTTGAGATACCTCACAAATATTTGAAGAATCTTTTAACTACATCCCATTTTAGAAGAGCAAGAAGAAGTAAAAGTACTGTAGTCCTTTTGTATTATTTTTTATTATTATATTGAGACTCACAAACTATGCCATATTATTCAACCTCTCCATTTCTTAGTTAATGGAAAAGACATTATATTGTGTTGTTCCTTGTACTTAGTAGTTTATCTGCAATACTTCTATATTTTCAATATAACTTTGTGGATTTAGATCATGTCTTGAACTCTTCTTGTTTAGTAAATGTGTATGGAAGTTGTGTTATGTTATTTGATAAACTTCTTGGGTTTTTTATTTGTACTTTCAATTATTTTCGGACATGTAGACTGTTGAACGGGCTCTTAAATATCATTTGAATGAAGATTTACCATGCCCATACTTAACTCTTGGCACATTTCCTTAGATTAAACTTTACTTTATATATCTGCTTCCTTTTCCCATTCCAAACCCCCCAAATATAGGAGCTAGCTTCTTTACAAAACCTAGAGGTTATTCACTTTAGCACAATTGGTCCCCCCATTAACTGAGTTTCCCATAAGGTTGTTTTCCTAGCAATTTTAGGCATCAATAGTTCTTTTCCTGGCACACCCGATGGGACGTTGATTTAATGTATCTAATTCAAAAGTGGGTGTATGAGCCATATACTTTTTACTAGATCCCAAACACCAAACAATCTTGGCCTGCTAGTGCCACCACTGGTAACAATATGAAAAAGAAACCATCTAGTGAATGTCTCGACCCCTCCACTAGCCATGTTTCCAATTGCTAATAAAAATTATGTGGCATGGGACATTGGAAGGCTTATTATAGCACCAGTAGCACCTGTCGTTTAGGATCCTATCCCAACTTTTACTTTAAAAGTTGTACCAAAATTCATCGGGGAAGGCTTGAAAACACCATCTAAACATCTGCAAGATGTGGTAGACATATGTTCGGTGCATGGTGTAACCAATCAAAATGTAGCATTGATATTGCTTGCAGCCTCTTTCAAAGGCAAGGAACTTGATTGGTACCACACTTTGGGAGCCAATGCTATCGGTACCTAGGATTAGCTCAGAGATCCTTTCTATGAGCAATTTTCAAACAATGGAGATCAGTCTTTGCTATTTCACTAGTTGTCGATCATAAAGCGGGCCCCTCAGGAGGCTAAGACCAACTTTAATTCCTAGTTTCACATGAATTAGTAAACAATTTAGCTTGCAATCCATCTGCCTACAAATTTGGCATTCATGTTCTATCTGAAGTCTGCCAATGCCAAAATTTTGGTGATGATCTAGTCCCTTGGTGGGAACACCTTGCTAGATGCATATAATGTTGCTATTAAGGTGGAGAATATTTTGATCGATGCTCGAAAGTTACCACCTCGGCCCGCTATGCCTATATTTGCATATTTTTTGATTCTCGCCTAGGATATAGCTTCTACTAGTGTGTCTACTCCTCCCCAATCTATGTATGCATATTCGAGCGCACCACAAAATGTTGCTTCTATGTCTAATTCTTCAAAAGATGAGATGAGAGATGTTAAGGAGTTGTTTCAAAATAGCTCAAACAAAATAACTACCATCAAGTAGAACAAGTCCATGCCTCTGAAGCCAACTTACCAAAATTATCAAGGCGGAAGATTTTCCTACCAGCAAAATCAGTTCCAAGGAGGTGCATGCACAAATCCATAGACTCAAAAAAATGGTCAAATAGTGTCAGTGCCTACTCCACTACAAAATGCTCACCCAAGTTTGAGAAAAGAGCTGGTAGTAGGGAAAAATAATCTCGCTAATGATATCAATCCTTGGTTCTTCTGTTGCAACGAAGCACATATGCCTCAAAATTTCCCACATGACAATCTACAACAAAGCGTGGTAGAACAATGCAATCAAGGTGTGGCATCAGATTCAGGAGGTTATGTATATGCCTCTTCACAAATGGAAAACATGGTACTTACCACACAAATGCAAGGAATATCCTTGCAACAATAAATGGATATAGCTCTCGACCACATGCTCTTCTCATGGATGGAAGAAGAAGAGGTGATGTTTGCAAATGACGCGTCCACATCAAAGGCCCTACAAATTCAATCAAATTATAACACTCACTCAAAGAGGAGATTCACAGGCGAATTGGTCATCCCATAGCCCAAAAGTGTTCCCAACCAAGCTCCTAGTACTTCTATAATTGCACAACAATTTCAGCCGCGAAAGGAGATTGCTATAACAAGGGCTAAGGAACTAAAGTCTTTAAATCCACCCCCATTCAATGTGGTGGAACAATTGAAGGAATCCTCTACTAATGTATCTCTTTTGGATATCCTAGCTATTCCATAGCATATCTCATTGCTACATAAAGCCCTACTGGAAGATACAAGCAAGGAGCCAGCAGAGCAACCCTCCAAAGGGAAGGCCATCGATTCGCCATCTCAGGACAAAGTTCTCACAAAAAATGGAGAGGAAGCTTCTACTGAAAGTAAAGGTAAGCCTAAACTAAAACCCTTCTTCTTGACTCTCATTGTGGGTAAGAAGTTGCACAATTCTATGATTGACTCTGGTGCTAGTACTGCAGTCATGCCCAAGCAGATAGCTAAAGCCTTGGGACTTAGCTATGAACCTTTAAATAGAGGGATTATGCAACTTGATGGGAACAAGGTTGAAACCGTAGGTTTCATTAAGAACCTCCCATTGAATCTATTATCCTACCCTATATCATAGTTCCACAAGATACCATGATCATAGATGTCCCCCCCATGTTTAGTCTTTGCTTATCCGGGGAGTTCACTTCCAAGATAGGAAGATGTCTTTCCTTGGATTGGTCACACTTGATCCTTAGGACAAAACATGGAGCTAAAATGAAGATAGTGTCTGAACCTTTGCATTTAGAAAATGTAGTAGATAGAGCCATGATCAACTTTAAGACCACTCATACCTCTATCACTAAAGATGAAATGTATTGTGCTGAGCTACTAGAGGATGAGAAGGTGACTAGAGATTGGACTAATCAAGAAGAGGTCCTCTTGAGAAAATTTATAGACACTGATCCTTTCAGAAATTATCATGCCATCAGATTGGGAACCTGTCTTCTATGATGAAGATCAAGTCATTCCAAAGGTCATGAAGGAATCCAAGGGTGGTCAAGCCTTAGAGTTATGGATGCTACATTTTGATAGAGAAAGATGTAAAGTTGGTGTAGAAGCCAGGATATGTTTAACGTCCCCATCCAATGAAAAGATGCTTAGGTCTTTTCGCTTTCAATTTTCCTGTTTGGACAATAAAGTTTAATATGGAAGCCTAGTGCAAGGTCTAATTCTTGTGGAGTGGATGGGTGTTAAGCAAATAATGGTATTTAGAGACTCCGAGCTAGTAGTCAACAAGTCTAAGGGCTCTCCGTATGAAAGAATGTCTAAATGAGATCTTATAGAAAAAGAATCTAGGACTTGATTGAAAGCTTTGAAGCCTTCAATATCCAAATAATCCCTAGAGAGTAGAATATAGTTGCAAATCACATGGAAGTGATAGGATCTCAATTTGACCCTATTTTTGACCTAATTGATAATGTACACTTTGTGTGAATAATTGTCTGACCAGAGGTGGCAAGTGTTTGAAAGTGATGAACACATTGCCTCATTTAACACTTTGGAGAGTTTGCAGAGAAGCTCCAACCAAAAATTGCAGAAGCCTATGAAGGGAAAATTATTTAGCTAAGGTCCAACAAGCTTCCAAAAGGACTGGTCACTCCGAAAACCTATTTGATTGTGATGATGCAAGGAATTCCAAGAGGAAGTTTGTAGCGGACAAAGCGACTATATAGATCTCTAGGTCAGGGATGGAGGGAAGCTCAAGGTCAAAATGGATGTTCTATAGCATGATAAAGAAAGGCTCATCCATTTTTGTGAAAAATGTGTAGTAGCTTGGTTGTATGATGACCTCAAGGGATATGATCCCAAAATCATCCAACATACTATAGAACTGACAGAAGGAACAAAACCTATCTGCCAGAAGAAAAGACCAATGAATCTGAATATTAAGGAATTGATGGCACAAGATTTAACAAAGCTAATTCAATCCTAGATCATCTTCTCAATCAAGCATAGCACATGGGTGTGCAACCTAGTTCCTGTCCAGAAAAAGAATGGAGACATTTTCCTGTGTGTTGATTTCTAGGATCTAAATAGAGCATCCCTAAAGGACCACTACCCCTTGCCTTCCATGGAGTTTATCTTGCAAATAGTGGTTGGATTAGAAATTTTTTCTCTGCTGAATGAATTCTCTGATTACAACCAGATCTAGGTAAAAGAGGAGGACCAACACAAAACAATGTTCACTACCAAGTGGGGATGTTAACCTATGCAAAAATGCCCTTCGGTCTCTCAAATACATGAGCTACCTTCCAGTAGGCAATGGATATTACTTTCAGATAATTGATCAAGAAGATTATCTTAATATAATTATATGATCTAATTGTATTCTCTAAGTATAAAGATGATCATTTTGATCATCTAGAAATGGTTATTAAAAAATTCTAGTAGTTTAGGATATCCTTGAACCCAAAAATATGTGTTTTCAGAATGCTGCAAGGAAAATTATTGGAACATGCAGTGTCTAAAGATGGAAATGCAATTGATTCAGAGTGGGTGAAGGAAATCAAGGAGCTTTCCCTACCAGTAGTATGGGCTACGAAGAGATCTAGAGTAGCCCAACAACCTTAGGAGATCATAGAGGTGGACAATTCTCCACCTAAGAAGAGGCCACACACAAATGAAACTTCTAGAGAAGGCTCACAAGAACCTACAATGAGCCAAGGATCAGAGTCCTCTGCACCTTAGGTATCATTCTATCTCTCTCTTCTTACTTCAAAATATTTGGTTACTCCTCCTACCTCTATACCTTCAATTACTTCGAGTGTTGACCTTCTCTTTTCTACTTCCATGCCCACAGGAGGTTTCTCTCAATTCTCCCAAATCAGACAAGAAAATTTTACTCCCTCGTGGTTTTTTCCACCTTTTGTCACAGCCTAGTTTATAGCTACCATTACTACCAGTTTTTCTACCATCGTGTTAGCTCTGACTTAGCTTGCCCAACAGATGGTATCCTCTACATCTCCACTACTGCCACCACTCCCTATGAGTCCATTTGTCGCTTCCCAAACTGGACCTTTACATAAGATACTCCTATTCTCCCCATTAACAATCTCTCTACCAAAGAAGACACTATCCAAGACCACAACTCTCTTGTTCCCTTTTTCTTTTCCTCTCGGTGCACCCTTCACCTGTGAATTAATTAAATCATCAACAAAATTTATGGGGCAAAGCAACAGACCTAAAGTAGAGCGGGCTATCAGGGTCCAAAAGAGAAAAGAAAAGGATGTAGTGAAGCTTGTCGAGCCATGCATGCAAACCCTTTTCAATGAGGTATAGGGGTCATTGCATTTTGCAACAATGACTCCAAATGCAATAAAATCACAAGGGGAGATGCAAATTGAGGATTATATGATCCATGTTGTAGGGATTAATCTACATGTAGCCCAACCACAAGAAAAAGTTGAGCTGATGGAGGAAAGCTAGCGAGTGGTGACTACTGACTTTCTCAAGCATAGTCACCAATAGAAGAAGAAGGAAGAGGAGCTCAAGAACATTAAGGAGAGGTTGGAAACCCTAATAAAAAAGGAAAAATCTAAGGATGTTGAAATTGCATGAATCTCTCAAAAATCACAGGTGGAAAAGGCAAAAATCTAGGAGGAACTTGCAAAGTTCTAGTCCCTAGATCTCAACCAGGTTGCCTGACTGCAACAGAAAAACTAGGAATTACAAAATCAGTTGGCTTAGGAAGAGGGAGAAATCCAGGTAAAGAATGAAGAGCTTCAAGATCAATGAGCTCAATTGGAGTAGGAAATACAACAAAAAGACAAGGAGTTCCAAGACCCACAAACTTAGTTTGAGAAGGTGATCAAAGAAGTAAAGCTCTCCTTGGAAAAAGAATCCACAACCCAAGGCCAGGCTAAGGTGTTGGTATGTGGCGATTGATCATGCTATAATGTACACTCTTCATGTATCCTCGCCGAGGTCCAAGGCCGGCTGGTCCTTGGGCAAGGGTTCGGGGGTGGCATCCCCCAAGAATTTTTTTCCCATTTTTTTCACATCGTCACTGAAAAAGGAAAAATCACCAAAAAAGGAAAAAAAATAACTTTGTAAAACCCTAATTCTGGAAGTTTCTAAAAAGCTTGTTATAAGCAGTTTGGATGGGAGTTGCAGTAGGGAATTACTAGCGAGATTGTAATATGTTTTACACTAGCTAATAAAATCATTAGATGGCTACAGTTTTTTGGATGTAGCTTAGATTGGGTGAACCACATTAAATTCTTTGTGTTGTCTTGTTTCTGCTATAATTTATTGTGTGTTTTATTTCTCTGTTTTTATTGATAAAATCTACATTTAACTGCTAGATATTTTCTTTCTAAACCTAAGATGAGGAACAATTGCTTTATGAGTTGAGGACTCTACAGGAATGACTCTTGACCATGGATAAGAGAATTGAAGAGCTGATGTAGGATGTTAGGTCGAATGAGATGGAAATTGGTCTTTTGAAGAATCCTCTCCAACACCCTTCTCCTCAGTCAGATCTCCTTCTAATAGCCTAACAATTATATATCTCTTACTGGGAGAGACTCAAGTCTTTCTATTTGTCTCTTTAGTCAGTGCTCCAATTCATGGTAGAGGTGGCAAGTTTAAGTAGGGAAGTGTGTGGAATGATGGAGCAAGTTCTAGAGTTCATTGTGGAAAAGGTGCTTGAGGTAGAGAAGTTGTTGAAAAAGTTGTACACGGAGGTGAACGCAGACTTGGTGAACACAAGGATTGAAGATCTGAGGTTAGCTACCAAGAAGGTGAGATAATTCATCTATTGTCATTCGGCCATCCTCTAGGCTAGCAATTGCTCGACAAAACTGAGTTGGACTATGAACAAAATGTGGATGCAATTATCCCATTTGAATCAAATGGGATTACCTTCCCCTTTTCTTCTTTGATGATTTAATGGCCATGGTGAAATATATCATAGAAAAGATCAAGGAAAAGTAGTGGGATTTATCTGCCTTTCAAGATTTTAGTCAACCTCCCAATGCTGCAGACATAGAAGGTGCCACCCATTAAATAGTGCAGTTTCTCTTTCAACTTGAGTCAGGGACTGGGATCTCCATGGAGCTACCCTTCAAAGAAATAATCGATCTGCATGACGTGCAAGAGAATCTATGCACCCTATCAATGGCATATGAGGTCTATCAGATGCCTATCTAGACTACAGTTTTGAAGCTCTAATTGTTGCCCAATGGATAAGGCTCTAGGATTAACACCAAAAATTTTGGGTTCCCATTCTGTAAGAGAAATTCCCCTAATAGTCACCAAAAGCTGTGGATTAAAATCCTTAAGCTCCCTCTAGGTGGTCATGGTTTATTTTTGCATTGGCCCTAGATCACACCGCATGTGTTTGAATATCTTTGGGCCCCTTTTTGAAGTGCCTTCAACCGCTTGCTCCATGTGTCCACTACCCCTTGGAAGGTTTTCTTCCCCTTGCTTCTCTATGGATCCCCACCCTTTCACCACGTGTCAACCACATGATCCTTCAAGAGGCCCTCTCTCCTTTGCTCTTCCTCCGAGCTCTAGCCAGATGCCATGTTGCATCAATCTGCAAACAACCTTTTGATAGAACCTACAATTAGTACTTGAAATGAAGACTTCTCCACGTGTCTTCTCTGTAGGGATTTTGATCACAAGGAAGGAAGGAATGGATATGAAGCCTCATCGTTGTGCCATGTATCCTAACCAACTTTGTGGGTGGGAAACATGTGTCTTCATGGGAATTTGTTTTCTTCCACATTGGGACTACAATCATCATTTGCAAAGGGGTGAATCTTGTTCGAAGGTGACTACATATTATGTTTTGGAATCTTTTCTATTGCAATGGCCTCAAGGGATCATTGCTATGGGCATAATTGCTCATGCCTTGGAATATTTTTTATTGCTAGCTCTTAGGTGGTGGAATGATCATCTATATATACTACTTTGGCTCTTGGAAAAAGGGTCTGAAAATCACAGAAAGAAGTGAAAAGATTGTAGGCTTTTTGTATTGTTTTTTATTATTGTATTAAGAATCATAGAATATGCCATATTATTCAGCCTCTTTGTTTCTTAGTTAATGGAAAATACACTATACTATATTGTTCCTTATACTTAGTAGTTTATCTGCAAAACTTCTATAATTTCAATATAAATTTGTTGATTCAGATCATGTCTTGAACTCTTCTTGTTCAGTAAATTTTTATGGAAGTTGTGTTATGTTATTTGATAAGCTTCTTAGGTTTTTCATCTATACTTTCAGTTATTTCCAGACATGTAGATTGTAAAACAGGCCCTTAAATCTCATTTGAAAGGAAGATTTACCATGCCCATACTTAACTCTTGGTGCATCACCTTAGATTAAACTTTATTTTATATATCTTCTTCCTTTTCACATTCCAAACCCCCAAAATACAGAAGGATTCAACTTCTTTAAAAAACCTGGAGGTTACTCAGTTTAGTGCAATTGGTCCCCCCGTTAACTGAGTTTTCCATAAGGTTGTTTGCTAGCAATTTTATGCATCAACAATACCCATGTCCTTCTTCTATAATCATCAATAAATGAAACATAATATGCGGATTTACCAATTGAAGGATCATCTATAGGACCAAATACATTAGAATAAATAAGATCCAATACACCACAAGATTTATAATAACTTGAGCAAAATTGAACGCGGTTTTATTTTTCATAAATACAATGCTCACATAAATTGAATTCAAGGCTACAATCAGACAAACCTTCAACAAGGTTTTTTATTTTTCAAGGTCCTTAGAACCTTTTATCCAATGTGGCCAAGTCTCCGGTGCCATAACATATTTTTCTGTATAGGTAACTTTGTCTCAGAAGAAAGAGCACCCATGGGTACCCAAAATTCATGACCATCTGTTGAAGGTGAAACCCAAACTTCTTCTATAGACTTTTTTTTCATAGAAGTACTTGTTACCTATTTTTCACTATGAGCTCAAACAGGTAGAGATGAATCAAATTCATCATTGATAGGTACAAAAATTTTCATGTTTTGCTGATTAAAGTATTCATTGATCATCATAGATGATCAATTTACATCTGAATCATAGTTTTATTGTGCAAGTATTTGAAATAGATAATTGAGAATTTGCATAATAATTCCTTTTATTCATTTTGTAAAAATGTTGAATCTCGCACAAGCCACGAGAGTAACTAAATTTGATTCTGACAATCAAATGATGAATACAAAATTCAAAACAAACTACACTACTAAAAATAACATAAGCGTAAAGAAGAGGAGCAATTCATCATTGCCTGTAAATGATGAATCACTTTCGTTGGTGTCTTCAATATTTGCGTCTCCAAGCTGCTACTGCCTCATTTCCTCGCTCCATGAACCTACAAAATTGTAAAGGAAATGGTGTTAGAGTTATACTCTAAGCAATGATGAATTACATTTTGCCTTATGCCTATGCTACCAACATGAATGTAATTTGCATCAAAATAAGCATTCATCAGATGAAAGGCTGATAATCAAGGAAAAGCATAATTCAATGGAAGCTTTCGGCTTCTTTTATTTTGCTAACTTGTTTGTTTCAATGTGCAGGAATAGGTTCATCATGTTCAAGATAATTTCATCAGATATGTGGAGTAAAACAGGCTCCCATAAGGGTAGAGCTCGGCATATCATAAAGATGACACCTCTTATTCACATTATTACATGAGAGTCATCAAGTGTTACAGTTATCAAATGGAACTATTGTAAAGCAATAGCATCATAAGAAAGAAGTCTAATTCAACATGGTAAAACATATTAAGCAGTTATCTTTTGGTCATCATAAACAAAGAAGCATGATTAGAGAGCGTTAATTGTATTTGTCATAGTTGAGTTTTAGCTCTGTCTTCCATTCATGTTTTACATTTTAATGAGGCATTGAGCTTCCTTAAATTGACCGGAGAATAAGGTATTAAGTTATCTCAACTGTTCCTTACATATTCATAGTCTACAGGAGAGACAAAGAAACAGGTTTGCCAAATGCTACAGGTAATGAAAGATTCATGTCAAATGGTAATCTTAATATGTCAGATGTGAATTGATCAACATTAACAATAAATGGAGCATCTGTTTTCAATGGCAGTCATTATTTACAAAGTTATTCAAAAGAAGATTTTGCATGAATATAGTCAAAACTAAAAGACAATCAAGGGCTTTCATATGAAGAAAGATAGTATTAAGTATCAAAGCACAACTTTTTCCTTAAAGGACAGTATAAGTTACCTTGGCAATAAGTCAATGAAAGACATGTAAAAGACAGTGAGCTATGAGTTGACAGTTATATAAAAGTAAAGGACAATTGTAGATGCTCAGAGAAGGCCATGAAGAGAAGATGATTATCTACAAATGAATGAAACTCAGTCACAGAAGATCAAAGGGCAGTCAACATAGCAGTAGAGCAGTGATTAATTTTCATTGACAAGTAGCTTCCATACAAGCTGCATACATGAGACAAAGTGAAGATGACAAAGAATATGCCATTCAAAGCCACGACAGTGAAATGTCTGCAGTCTATTTCAAAAGAAGATACCATTATGTTCATATCATAAATTAAGA
This sequence comes from Sequoia sempervirens, assembly GCA_007258455.2. Lineage (NCBI taxonomy): Eukaryota > Viridiplantae > Streptophyta > Pinopsida > Cupressales > Cupressaceae > Sequoia > Sequoia sempervirens. The sequence continues at coordinate 1,199,526 of VDFB02358134.1, read as the reverse complement.
ATGATAATATACTCATGGTGGAGTTTGTGCATAGCAGTATAAAGGATAGCACTACCATCCATTTGAAAATATTCTTACTATCAAAGAGTGATAGAGAGCAACAGATCTTGAAAGGAAGGTAAAGATTTTGTAAATCTATTAATGCATAGTGACTATCACAAGCAAGAAGATAGATTCTCTCTAGAAGACAATTCACAAGGAAAGATTTATGATAAACATTATGGAAAATAAGATCTCAGCCACTATGATAAGGTGCAAATACGTCTATGAGGATACAAAAAGAGTATCAATCATCATAGTTACGTGGTTCAACTATTTACATAACCATATTTTTCACTAAAGTATAGCAATCACCGTGTCTTCAACAACTCAAAGAAAATGCATTGGTAAATGATTAGTTACCTAATAACATGTAGCATCATAACAAAAATGTGAAACAATAGGAGGTTTCGCAAGCCACAGTCATGTAGATGGAAGGTTAATGAAATATTTTACAGAGTCTATGACTAAGTGGAAGCAATAGAGCTCAAAACCCACGGCCTGTCACAAGGAAATGAAACCCCAGGATTTGCTTATGTCTTCAACCAAATAAATAAAGAGAATGCACATTTTTACTCTTCAAATGATGACTTGGGGATTTATTTTATCTTACAAATACAAAAATAATGAGATATTTGAGTTTGAGCAAGTAAAGAAAAATAAAGATGGAGTGATCTTTTCAGTAAAATGAATATGGTGCATACAACAAACAGATCAAAGCACGCACAACGAGAAGGTGTGAACAAGCACACACAACAAGAAGGCGTGAACAAGAGAGAATACAAATGAAATCATCAGTACAGCTGCAGCCTTAGGGATTCTTTCTTCTTCACAAAAGGAAGAAAATACCAGTATTTCCAGCATGAAAATAACTTACACTAGCATGAGAGGCGTTGAAGAAGGCATGAAGACTTTCCATAAAAGCCAGGTCGAACTCCACAAGAACACTAGAAGATTTGTAGGCCGAGCTCGACTCTAGCTCTCATGGCGGCCAAAGTCAGACAGAATGCCAAGAAGATACAAAGAGAAAAGAAAGTAATAGAATATATCATAAAGTATGTTCAATATTGTGCACAGCCACACCTTTAAAGCTTCATAAATGCTACATAATGGAGTCAAATTGGTAAAGAATGAATTTACCACATGAAAATCACAAGTTTCAGCTCAGAAAATATTCAAAAAGTGCAGATTTGAGCCATTCCATGGTGGAATTCGAGCTTCAAACCCTACTTAGTAGTGGCAGATGGTTTCTTCAGAAAGTTTCATCAAGGTCAAAAGAATAGTAATGATTTATGGTTCGCTGATTGTTTTTGTCCATTCACCCTAACTCATTTTTGATATTTTTGTTAATGATTTTTGATAATCATTATGTCTCTTGATTTTCTCGATGGCCACAACTTTTAAGTCAATGAGCCTAGCAGTAGTATGGTTGACCTTGCCAAATAATGGACCTTTTGCTAAATATTATGGTAGTTATTAAGTTATTGACCAAGATATTCCTAATGATGATGTGGTCAACCTTTCTCATAAAACACTTAGAGCTGACTACAATGTTTATATACTATAGTGTTATTTCAATAGTCTATGGTCGGCTGATATTTATTTAAGTGAAGAGTGCAAAATACATGCTAAGTATGATATATGGATCTTGAAGGTCATGAAGTGGAGAAATATATTTTCTAAATTAGCTTTATTCTTTTCATATTTATTTGCATTAAATAATGTAAATGGATTAATTAAATGATGCGTTATAAATCATTTAATTAATTCATCATCTTAAAATGCAAATAAAGATATTATGTAAAGCTAAATCATAATTTACTTCAATTACACATCAGATTCAATTGAAGACTTAGACGTGAAGATGGAGTTCCAATGTGCATGGGTGAATTGATAAGAATAAGGCAGTTTTGCATGCTTTAGCCCACCTTTTCAGGGATTTCTAGTTCAGTTTGAGTTGCAGATCAGTTGCATGCTTTATGAATGCAGGTTTGAGACTGAGTTCACTCATTTTTGCATGAGTTTGAACCACATTTTCAGGGATTTTTACTTCTGCTCAGATTTCACTTTGGAATTGTCACTTTCACACTAAAATTGACTTTCAGCTACTTATTCATGCACTTTGAGGTGCATTCTCAATTGTATATATTGAAAAAGTTTATCTTTTTCATTTAGTTCTTGTTATTCAGCCTTTGCATTCTACAAAGCGAATGGTCATGTAACTCAACTTTCAGATTAATATAGTAGTGTTTTATAGGTTTACTTATGTCTTTTTGCAAAAATTCATTCAAATTGCAATGAAATCAAAGTCTGCCTTGTTATTTGGCTGTCTTTATGAACAATTTGATAAATTTTTATTGTGTTTAAATATTAGAACCTTTAAAATCTTTGTCTCATTTATATTTGCATGCATTCGAATAGTTAAAATCACAGGTCTAAGTTTGTGTGAGCGAATAATATCCTTATTTTCTGAGAAAACCCTGTTTTCCTTCAAAGGTGATTTATTCAAGCCTTCCTTGGAATTAATTTTTGTGGTGAAACTGTCAAAATTGACTTGTGAGGATAGTTTTTCGAGGTTTATTATGAATCAAAATTGCAGATCTTTATCAATTAGGTGCATTACCTTCAATTTACAGTTTCTCACATTTAGATTTAGTCTTTCTCCCTCTTCCAGATAATCACTCAGTATTAACCAAAAAATTAAATAGGAGCCAGCCTAGAATCTGGAGGTCTAATTCCTTATAGGATACCCATAGCTTGGAATTAGTTCCAATGTTTCAACAGATTGTTGAATTTCAATATTCAAGCATTCAGGTGCAATCTGATTGACAACAGTACTATTGCACTCAATAGTGCATGCATCAAGCTTATACAATGTCCCATATTTGACACCTCAAGAAATCACTATAACACCTCTAACCATCTTGCATAAGAAAATACTACTTGCACATCCACATGTATTAGTTTTCTCACAGATAACAAATTTCATGCTAATCCATGAATATGCAACATACCATTAATCCTTTTTATTCTACCATCAAAAAACTTGATTTTAACTTTACCATGACCAACAATGTCTAAATGAAAATCATCACCCAAGTACACCCTACCTCCATCAAATTCTTCATATTCACAAAACCAATCTCTATTAAAGGTCATATGAAAAGATGCACCTGAGTCAATTAACCATGCATAATTACTTGCATGTCCAAGGTTACCATAGTTCTATCAAATAACTTTGGACTTTCCAAGATATTTAGATCTCCCCTTGGACTTGGATTTGTCATGCTTCTCATTCTTCTTGCATTTTTCCTTAGGTCTTCCATGAATATTTAGGGTCTCCTTGGTAGTGATCGATACCTTCCTCCTCATCTCTTCAAAAAGAAAAGAATTCACCACATCTTCAGTCTTCAATATAATAAAAGTACTCCCAATAGCCATAACAACATAATCCCATGAATCAGGCAAAGAAAAAAGGAAGATTTGACATTTCTCCTCCTCATCCATTTTGACACCAACTGATGCCAATTGATCCACCAACATATTGAATTCTTTTAGGTGGTTTGTGATTCGTCCACCCTCTTCCATCCTCAAGGAGTTCAACTTCTTCCTCAAGAAAATCTTGTTCACTAAATATTTGGCCTAATACATCTCACCAAGCTTCTTCCATAGTTTATGTGTAGAGGTCTCATCATGGACATTAATTAATGCTGGAAGAGAAAGGCTAGAGAGAAAGAGACCTGAGAGAGAGGGATGGAGGGAGAGAGAGAGAGAGAGAGACCTGAAAGGGAGATGGATAGTGAGAAAGAAAGAGAGTTATTGCCATAACCCAATTTTATTGCATATTTATCATAATATGATAAATTGAACTATTGAAGAAATTCAATTAAATATTAAACGGAGATTTTGGAATATTCAGTAATTGAATAAAGGAAGTTGACTGATGTTTACTTTGTGAACTTTTGAAAATTATTTTTATATGTTACCAAGAATTGAATGTTACTGATCAATTTGCAAATACAAGCATGTGTAGTTGTAGGGTGACAAGATGAAGCACAAGAACACGATTGAAGTAGGATTTTTTAGCCAAATCGAATGGTAAGCTAGTTGGAATCTAGATGCACACACCACAAATGGCATGATGAATTGCATTTGAATTAAATTGCATATGTAAGAGAATAAAATTTCTTGACTTAGATTCAATTTGATAACCGATAATGTTCTAATATCAAACTATTGAGAAATTAAAGAAGATTATGTAGGACATGGTTTTTCATGACAATAATGAAAATATTTGAATTTTTGGTTGGCGGTAAGGAAATAATGCCTCTGCTTGAGGCATACAAAAGGAAATATGTTGTTTCCATTTGAAACACACAATTAGTGGGAGAAAAGCACAGGAAGAAGATTGTTGGGAAGGAAAAAGAAGAGAAAGCTTGTGGAAAAATAAAGAGATAAACTCATTCGAATAAGATATCTACATCAACAAACCATCAGTATACATATATCCTACATAATTGTATCATAATCATCAACATATCGTAAGCGTGACATCATTATATGGGAAATACGTGAAAGAGAAATTCATCCATCCCATAGCATGTCACATGGAAAGATATTGGAAAAGAGAATAAACCATCCATTGCATTGCATCCATAAAGTATATCATACATTACATATCGCATGGAATAACATCATAACATCATACATCACATCATATCATATGCATAAATAAAGAAACACATCCATAACATAAACATCTGCATCCATCCATATACATGTGCATCCATACATAAACATAAAGCATGGAATAAATGAAGCATCACATCATAAAATATCATCTCATAATTGAATTTGGCCATCTCATATATCTCAAAATTTGAATGCCATGATACAAATTCATAGTCATTATGTTAATATCATCACAAATAGATATGCATGTAGTGTCCCTCCACATCATCGTTAGGTTTGATTCGCTTATTAGACTACTTTGATACTATGTTGATTCTTTTCAGAGGAGATTCTAGATACTATGTTGTTTTGATTTTGCGGATGATACATTGACATCCTGGTTATTTGATTATGTTGGTTCGATGATACTGTGATAGTTTCATTCATGATATAGCTTATTGGTTATGATTATTGCTTATGTTATCATGTTGATATGATTGATCTTGCTCGTTTGTGTCGTGGATAAGACAGTGTAGCATTACTCATTCGTGAGTACCCTGCTACGCTGCAATTCTTATTCACGGCGTGTTTTCTAACATGAGATATATATATATACATGTGTTAACTTTGATGTTTTTCCTGCAGACACAGGTACCGGGTAACAGCTCCACCTGCTTGTCAGGTCTGAGTGTACCCTAATCCATTATTAATATGTTGTCGGAGGTATTGACAGGTCCGTTTTAACCATCGTTCGTTTTCGAACGAGTATCTCTGTGTTTCCCTGTGTAGCCCAATTTGTCTTGTCATGTTCAAATGTATATTGTTTTGTGTTTGCGTATTTAATATCGATTTTATTAAATGTTTATTAATGTTTATGTCAACGTTTGTGATTTAATTTATTAAGTTAAATTACATATGCTGTTGAATTTATCAGTGAAAGTTAATTCTTTGCAATGTGTTAATTAAAATAATATTATTGTTGTTTTAATTGTGCAAATTGAATTGTGTGAAAAAGATATTTTTAAAATAAGATATTTTTGATGAGATAAGAATTTCTGATTATAGTTAAAGGTCTGTTATGATATTTTGAAGGATTAGTTGAACTGAAGGAGTTATTTTCAATGCAAATTGAATTGCCAGTTAAGTTTTGTGATGAAAAGTGGAATTGCATGAGTTTATATTTGTTTTTAGATTTTGGGGGAAAGGGTGTGCACACATTCACGGGAAGAATTTGATGGCAGCAATTTTTAAGCAAATTTCAATATAGAATTGTTTCAGAAGAGTTTTCTTTAGGATTTGACTTTGAAGCGTAATTCGGAAGCTGGAATCATTGCAAATTTCTTCATTGGAATCCAGTGATTTGGTTGGGGTTTGACAAAAGTTTTGAAAGATCGTTTATCAATCGATTTTCAAGATTTTACAGGTTCTCTTCTCGAATTCTCTTTCTTCTGTTTGAATTCTGGAAAATTTATTGTAGAAATTCATTTTACTAAACCTGCAAAATAAAATAGAAGAATTATCAGATTAGGCAAATAAATTTCAGTGAAATTACAAACAAATTAATCTGCTAAGAAATCATGAATCATTCTTCTAAGCTGTACTCAAGCCGTATCTTTTCTGGTTGTGAAATGGGTTTGTAAATATACAAAATTCTGCACCAATTTTTATTTATATAATTATATCAAATACTTCCACCGTCACTTGGGATTAGTTCTAAGGCTTGTTCGTCCTCCTGTAGGTGAGCATTTAACCTAAAAACTTATATCAATGATTATATTATGATATATACTTTTGAACTGTGCATAGCCTCTTGCGAATTTCTGTTTCTTGTCTTGAATATTGATTTTCTTATTTTGGTGAAAAATCAAATCTTATGCACTACAGTTATCCCTGTGTAAAATTCGCACACAACCTTCTTCTGTTGATATTTACTGTGTAAACTTGAATAGAAGATTTAAATGAGATCATAATTTCACGCCTATCCATTTTCTGAGATTCTTTTATTGACAAAATTCAATCTGTAGGTTTATTTATTTTAAGATTAGACTATTCTTGGAATACCAGATTTGCGCACAAACTTTTCTCCTTATAAACAGATTATTCTGGTTTAAATATTGATTTTCTTGTTAAGGAGTGAGGACTAGTTTATTTCTTCTTTTTCTACCAGTTAAACCTTGCCTAAAATTGCGCATGGTTCTATCAAATCTTTTTCTCCATCAAATCTGTATTTTATATACCAATTCATCTCTGTTGATCTGACATTGAGTGCAACATTTCTTTTTCTGTTAAAGATATTTTCAATTTATCTTGTGTTTGGCGCATGTACCTGTTATTAAGTCGTGGGTTTTTGTTTAATCCTGAAAATTAGGTTAAGGCGTTACCAGATTATTTAGAAGAATGTATAATTGCTATTCTTTAAAATAATAAATCTGCTCATTAAAATTATGTGTTTTATTACCTGTGATACTATTTACCTGGCGTCCGTTATAATCTGTCCTCTTATTCTTTTGAGTTTCTGTCTGTAATCTTAGATGAGTAAGCTGCATAAGTCCGCCTTGAGATTTTTGTGCTTTTTTTTTAATAATGGTATCTAATTGAAACTGTTATTCTTAGCCATAGAGTGAGCTCTCTTTGCATGAAATAATAGTGACAGTTACCTTATCATATAATCATTCTTAGTTATCTACCAGTTGGAAAATACTCAAGGCGCATATAGTAAATAAATATGGAATTGAGATTTAAACAAAATATATAATAAAATAGAATTTTAAGGCTGTGATATTATAATGAGATTCTTTTTGACTGAATTAAATAATTTAGTCATGCCAGATCCGCGTTTTTTTATTCATGCTGTATTTTGCATGCATTTAAAAGTTTTGATCATATCAGATAAGATAAATATATATGTAAACTGTAAATCTTCATGTTGATGCGTACACTTCTATGTATGAGATGTAGGTAGCAGTTATTTAATTGTTAAATTAACTGAACTGCCAGTTGGAAGTATGTCTTGCTGGGTCAATGCAATTCCTCAATCCTCTCTGTCAACTGTCTAAATAATCTGCTTTACAATTCTGCATGCAAACGGAATAAATATTAAACTATAGTTACAAAATGTAATAAAATCTGTAACATAGCATTTGACATATATATATACAAGCAGAATAATAAGAGATTTATAAAGCTTAATTATATGATTATAATATAAATACCTTTGGATAGATTGTATATATACAAATATTCCAGTATTATTTATACATCTATAATTTAAGTAAGTGGTAATTGTTTTTATTTAAAAGTGATAGAATTGGTTATAATATACAAAGGTTTTATATTGATCTTGTGTTACAATGTTAATAAATGCTTTTCTTTTTAAAATATTAGAAATATATTGTAATTATTTGATGTATATATATTGAAATGTTGTGGATATATGTTCTCATTTCTTTACAAACTAGGTGAAAATCATATTGTTATGATTATTTCATTTTATTATGTTGCTCAAGTATAGCATTTATTTTCATTGGGGGTATAGTTTTACATCGTTTGTTGTTGACAAAAGAAATGTCATTGAAATTTTGGTTTGACCCTAGTGAAAGAAGTAAACCTTTGAGGGTTGAATTTTACGTTTGGTGGCTACCCCTAGGATTTTTATGTTGAGTCATGCTATAGAGAGAGTGGCTTGCGTTAGGGGCCGAAATCCGGAAGTGATTGTCTGGGTAACCTAACGTAGGTGAGTTAATTAAGTGATAACCTAACTAATATTTTAGGGGTTGGGTAGTTCTAAACACTAAATCAGATAATGATATGCCTCGCCTACTTCTTAACGCTCGTATAGGTTGAGAAAAGGCTGAGAAGGCCTGGAATGGCAAGTTGCCATCTTGTCCTCTAGAAAGATGTAACGACGCCGCATTTGTCTACATAGGGGCTGGGAATCGGTAGAGACTGCCAGGGTAACTCTTGGTGAGGGCCGGTAGTCTAGGAAGATTCGCCAGGGTAACCTATCCTGTCAATGCGATGACACTCTCTTATTCTATATCATGATGGTGTTCTTTTGTAGAGATTTCATTTTAATGTGATTTGATATTGTGATTTCATGCATTTTGATTTATAAACGTTATGTCGTATAGTGAATTGTAAACCCCGTAAATGTGATGTTCTGTTTGCTATGTTTGTGGACCTGTCAGTATCTCCTAGCACGGAGGGAGTGGGCCTTTGGGTTCCACGTGGTCGGGAGGTAACCGTGCTTCATCTATCTTATAATTTTTCTTGCAGATGATCCTAAGCTCACAGCAGATTCCAGTTACTATTTTGTTCGTGACTGAGGATGCAGAGCTTGTTCGTGGATTATGTACCAGATCCCTTTTTGAACACTTAATGTTTTGTAAACTTACCTCTTGTGTAAGAGTGTACAGATTGTACCACCTTTGATGTATAGAGATTCCTTGAAATCTCGCTTTATGTAAAATGGACATATGAGATATTTTATTGTATGTTAATTTATAACTGGATCTTACATGAAATCAAATTTGTTCTTTTGATTGATGATCAATGTGATTAGTTTACTTATTAAATTTATGTAACAACGTCTTAGATACTTTATAACTTATGTATTGACATTAAAAAAATATATATATTCTGTTAACTTTGTACTTGCTCTTTGTTATATTGTAACTAAGTCTCCAAGCA